>JANRMT010062856.1:1020784-1050345 GCA_026402145.1 Polypterus bichir lapradei
ACACAATACATGCATTATACACAAATATCTGTGTGATACGTATATACACACACATATGGTATATTACATTATTATGTGTGTATAATATACATGCACAAATCTAAATTTCTAAGTATGCATGTGTATACTTAGAAATACACTTAATTGTATACTTAAATACGGTGTATATAAATATATACAATTTCTTTGCATATATCTATGTGTATATATATTTTACATGATATGTTTATATATTGTTTCAGTGTATATTTGCATATTACATATGTTATATATATATATATATATATATATATATATATATATATATAATCCACAAGTGTTGTAAAACTTAATTGGTTGTATGGAATATTATTTGATTGTAATAGAATCAATAAAAAAAAAATAAGAGAGAGAGAGAGAGAGAAATGTACAGAAATGTATATATATATGTATATGTATATAGTATATATATATAAAAAGAGAGAGATTTACATATGTATGTATATAGTATATGTATATATATATATATATAAAAAAGAGAGAGAGATTTATATCTGTATGTATATACAGTATAGAGAGAGAAATTAGATATACATGTCATCAAATGATAATTAGTATATTTCTTAAATAACTCAATAACAAACATAAAATGTTTCTTTACTTATTTATACATTATGCATTTATTAGTTGAAGATCTTCCTGCAGTTCCTTAACTGCAGTTGAAATTATTCTTTAATTAAGAAAGTTTTTAATAAAATCATTATCCAGAATAAAAAGTGGCACATTAAGTTATAACAAGTATATCTAAAAAGAGGTAACAAAATATGTAGGCTAACACAAAATGACATCTATGAGCGTTAAGAGGATTTGTGTGAAGTGCAGTACCTCGACTGTAGCTGAGCAGCAGCACGACAGAAGCGCCGAAGAGGATGTGAAGTCCCATCGCTCGTGAACTGGAGAAGTGCCGACTCAATCGAAAGGACCACAGAGCTGAGGTGGACAGGAAGGACTTTCAATATGCGCTGTGTTAAAAAAGCCAAAGAGCTGAGAGGGAGAGGCTCTGTGGTTTGAGATGTGGTAGTCGCTTTGCTTTCACAATGAGCAAAAAAAAAAAAAAAAGTTTGTTTGGTGGGGAGCAGGAGCGTCACACATGGAGCCTCCCTACTAAAACGTGTGTTCGAGGACATGGGAGGAAAACTGGAGTACCCAGAAGAAAACCTGGGTGACACAAGCAGCAGCTGCAATCACCGTACAGATTAAAATGAACAAAAACAGGTTATTTGAACATCTATGAGTAGTGTCTTCGCCTCCATGCCCTCATATTTTGTTTTATTGGTCCACTCTTGTCACCAGTGTATATTTTGATTCATAATTTAAAAGAAGGTCAACAGTGTCTTCCACCACAACACCAGAATATTAAAAAAAAAACACTTTTGTAAAATGCCTCCAAGAAAAATGGACAATGAGCACAGACCTACTTCCAGAGTCCAGAAATTGAACGATCATCTGAGGTGAGCCTCTTCACAAAAGGGCAACTACAGGCAGGAATGGGGCAAATCAAAAAGTACCCACCGCCACCCCTACATCCAAAGGCAGTGCAAAATCTTCCTTCGCTGCAAAAGTTGAAGTTCATAAAGGGTTCTTTGGGTGATGCCGTTGATGAAGCAGGTTGTAAAATGCTAAGTCAGAAAGTCCCACCACATCCTTCTCTTCCAGTTTTATATACACGGTGCCTACAACTCCACACTACAATTCCCACAGGCCCCTGTGCATCCATGCAAACCCAGTTAAAGACACAGACGCCATGTTTACAAACCAGGTATCTGAGCTGCCAGTGGTGTTACTAACATTTAACAATCACCAAGCAGGACAAGCTATACATCAAGGAAGATCCCCTTTTGGGGACAGTAAGCACCGGTGGCCTCAATTCTACTCCCAGTGTGAGGTGGAACAAGCAGTGTGAATGTGCAGACTGGCAGATGAGAGCGCATGGGGCTTCATGGAAGAAGCCATTGAAGATCGGAGGGTGGCATTTGAGGAAGGCCAAGGAGGGAGACTGCAGTTTCATTAGCAGAATGACCATTATGGAGCGATATTCCTTTATAATCAACCTACAGAATGTTTGAAACTCTTAAAGCCTCATTGTAATGAGTTTCACAAGTCACAGTTATGCATGCAAAATTAATTTTAGGGGCATTTTTGTGAAATGGCAGGCATGGAACTCAAGCAGGACTCGACTTCAGAGATTTTCTATTTCTTGTTTTCTGTAAGTGACTCTGGGGGGAGAGGTCAGACCTTTCTAACTCACCTTGACCCCAATTCTTGTGTTTCAAAGCCAGTCATTTTGCTAACACTTTATTTATTGTAGGGTCACATTAATGTGAAACATTAGTAACATTTAAAGGCAAGGATAGGTCAGGCTTTAAAGAGAATACTAAAGCTGTAAGTGAAAGAGAAAGTAAAAGACTGAGAGTTGCTTAGAAATAGTGAAAGACAAAGAGGAGCCTAAAAACAGAGCTGGAGGTGCACTAGAAGTGAAAACCAATGAGGAACTGAAATCATGCGAGGAAGTTGTCCAGGGGCAGAGTGTTACAACAACGTGAGGCGTTCAAGTGACAATTGTTAATGTCATCTATTTTTAAAAATGATTCTGGTAGTCCTGTACATCATACCCTCTACTTAAACATAGTGCTGCTTTGTAAGTGTACCACGGGGTACCAGAGGACCTTAGATCAAAGTCGTATGATTTGTTCTGAAGTCGTATGTTATGGTCACCCATGTAAGACTGGCACTGACCTATCAACAAACCAGTAAACCTGGATAGACTGAACTTGAGCTGGACAGAAATGGAAAATTCAGATAAGACATTTGTAAGTACTGGGGGTGGTAAAAGAGACCTCTGTTGAGAAAACGTTCATCTCACACCTGAGATTGTAGCTTCTTCTTCAGCATATTGGGGCAGGTTAGTGACATGGAATCTGACTGGACCCAATGCAAGGCCTCATAAATAGAGGCAGCTCCAATGAGTTATGGGTAAAATGTGTTTGGTGCCAATCACTGCAGGAAACACCTGTACTCATTGGTGGACCCTAGTAGTGAATATTTAGTAATCGAGGCTGATCAAAGGAGCTATGGCTTAAAGGTGGCTGGTGCCTATCACTGTATTAAGGCTCAGACTTGTTGGTGGACATCAGTAGCGAGTAGTCAATAATGGTGGGATCTATGGCTAAATGTTGGCTGAGGCTTAGCGTAACAGGAACTCCTGTACTCATTGGTGGGCACCAGTAGTGAGACGTATCCATGTAGGGACTAGAAATGCTGGATATTTTCATGAGGATGTGATTAAGTTGCCTCCTCTTGGTAGCATCTCATGCAGGAAAATTTCTTTAAGACTGGTGGTGTTTCGTAGTGACACCGACGCAAGACATCAGGTCCTATTAAACTCAACTCAATAAACTTGGATAGACAGAAATGAGCTGTTTGTGTGTCCTGGGAGGGGACAGCAGATATCTCTGTTGAGAACTGGTTCAGCTCTCACCTGTGATGGTAGCTTCTCCTATAGCATATCGGGTCAGGTTAGTGACATGGTGTCTGAGTGGGCCCTATGCACGGCCTCTTTAATGGAGGCAGCATCAAGGAGCAATGGCTAAAAGTTGGCTTGGGCTTATCATTGCAGAAACACTTGTACTCATTGGTGGGCACCAGTAGTGAATAGTTAGTAATGGAGGCTGATCAAAGGAGCTATGGCTTAAAGTTGGGTGGTGCCTATCATTGCAGGAACACTTGGACTCTTTGGTGGACACCAGTATTAAGGAGTCTTAATGGATGCTGCCCCAGGGAGCTAAAAGCTGTTTGGTGCCTAACGAACACTTGTACTTGTTGGATACCAGTAGTAAGGAGTTAGTAATGGGGACTGCTTCACCTATCACTGCAGGATCACTTGTACTCGTTGATGGACACCAATCATGAGAAGTATCCATATAGGGACAAGAAATGCTGGACATTCTCATGGGGATGAGACTAAGGTGAGTGGCTTCTTGGTGGCATTTCACGCAGGAGGAATTCTTCAAGACTGGTTATGTTTTCCGTTAGTGACAGTGGCACAAGAAGTTGTGTCCCATTAAACTCAACTCAATAAACTGTGAGAGACAGAAATGGAAGACTCAAATACTGTAAGCCTTTTGTGTGCACTGGTAGGGCATAGCAGATGTCTCTTTTGAGAAGAAGTTCAACCCACACCTATGACGGTAGCTTATTCTATAGCACGTTGGGTCAGGTTAGTGACATAGCGCCTGAGTGGGGCCAATGCAAGGCCTCAGAAATGAAGGCTGCTCCAAGGAGCTATGGCTAAAAGGTGGTTGTTGACAATTATTACAGAAACACCTGTACTCTGCGGTGAACACCAGTAATGAATAGTTAGTAATCGAGGCTGATCAAAGGAGCTATGGCTTAAAGGTGGCTAGTGCCTATCACTGTATTAAGACTCAGACTTATTGGTGGACACCAGTAGCGAGTAGTCAATAATGGAGGCATCTCCAAGGATCTATGGCTAAAAGTTGTCTGGGGCTTATCATTGCAGAAACACCTGTACTCATTGGTGGGCACCAGTAGTGAATAGTTAGTAATGGAGGCTGATCAAAGGAGCTATGGCTTAAAGTTGGGTGGTGCCTATCATTGCAGGAACACTTGGACTCTTTGGTGGACACCAGTATTGAGGTGTCTTAATGGATGCTGCCCCAGGGAGCTAAAAGCTGTTTGGTGCCTAACAAACACTTGTACTTGTTGGATACCAGTAGTGAGGAGTTAGTAATGGGGACTGCTTCACCTATCATTGCAGGATCACTTGTACTCGTTGATGGACACCAGTAGTGAGAAGTATCCATATAGGTACAAGAAATGCTGGATATTATCAAGGGGATGAGACTAAGGTGAGTGGCTTCTTGGTGGCATTTCACGCAGGAGGAATTCTTCAAGACTGGTTATGTTTTCCGTTAGTGACACTGGCACAAGAAGTTGTGTCCCATTAAACTCAACTCAATAAACTGGGAGAGACAGAAATGGAAGACTAAAATACTGTAAGCCTTTTGTGTGCACTGGTAGGGCATAGCAGGTGTCTCTGTTGAGAAGAAGTTCAACCTACACCTGTGACGGTAGCTTATTCTATAGCATATTGGGTCAGGTTAGTGACATAGCGTCTGAGTGGAGCCAATGCAAGGCCTCAGAAAAGGAGGCTGCTCCTAGAAGCGATGGCTAAAAGATGGTTGTTGCCAATCATTGCAGAAACACCTGTACTCTGCGGTGGACACCAGTAGTGAATAGTTAGCAATGGAAGCAAGTCGAAGGAGCAAAAGCTTAAAGGTGGTTGGTGCCTATTATTGCAAGAACACTTAGAATCATCAGTGGACACCAGTAGTAAGGAGTCAGTAAGTTTAAAAAAAGAAACCATCTGTCCAATTTTACCAGCATGGTTTTTCTGGTTGGACTGAAAGATTCCATCAGACCAGAAAGGTGGCAGGAACAGCAGTGGCTGAAGCAAAAACACCGATGTTTGTGAGGAGTTTGGTGAGTCTAGGAGGCTGACTTTTGGTCAGCCATAAAAGAGAATCTGACAACCTACTTTATTTGACAACAAAGCTGTCACCTGTAAGTGGGGTCTCAGAGCCCCAAAACACAGAGACAACTTCACAGACACACGTCTCAGGTTGATGTATACACATTTATTTCATAAAATACCTTCAAAGTGGCATTTAACTTGATTTCTAATATTTCAAATATTTGATGCAACTATTTTTGTTTATTACGTTTTCCTACCACATGAATGAAATCATCATGAATACTCTAAATTAGGACAGCTAATGCTAATTTAGAATTTATTGTTTTTTGTAAATGCATGTGGGGTGGAGTAGCGCATGGCTAGTGACATCACTCACGTGTGAAGCAGACAGTAACAAAGAGTACGCAAGTGTGAAAGTTCTGCACACAAACGTCTGATGTCAGGTTGACCTCAAAAAACATCATGGAGCCGCAGAAAAAAAAAAAAAAAACGTTTAAGGCAACACAGTGAATTTCCAGGAAAATATTAGATGAACTAGGTCACCAGCAAACATGGAATATTCGCTGTGAAAAATGCTTTGGTAAATTTCGACAAGCAACACTAGTGATTACCTTATTTCTATTGGTATGTGAAGCCCAGCATCTGTGCCATTGCCAGGGCGTAATGTCATCCAGCATCCACAAGAGGGCGGGAATATCCGATGAATAAAAGTGGCCAGCATAATGTGTGACGTGCTTCTGGGTGTCACATTGGCTGGCGTTGGAATAGGGGTGAAATGACTAATGAAGAAAAGCAACAAGAAGCACGAAGAATTAGGGATGTAAGGCATACCCGTTGATCAGAGGCTGGTAAATGCAAGACAGCAACAACAACATCTATTTCTAGAGTACATTTTCAACTCAAAGTGCTTTAAAAGATGAGACAGAAAAGTTTATTAAAAAAACAAAAATAAGATTAGACAATACTAGGTAACAAAGAATAAAATAAGGTCCGATGGCCAAGAGGGCAGAAAAAACTCCAGAGGGCTGGAGAAAAAAAACAAAATCTACAGGGTTTCCAAGGCCACGAGATCACCCAGCACCCACTGGGCATTCTACTTAAAATCAATGATCTCAATCAGTCCTCGTAATTTTCAGGCTTCATGTGAAAGAAAGAATGGCATCAGGGAAACAGACATTCTTATCATCGTACCAATGAATGGGTGTTTTGCTATGCTATTTAAATGCGGTTAACTTGTCAGTGTGTTACGCCTGTGAACAGTTTTACTTTGTCCAATTCTTGTAAGTTGCCGTGGGCGTCAGTCAAACGTAACCTCAATATAATTTGAAATAATTGAAAACATTCTGTTCTTCACAAGTTTACATTTTAACTCTTAAGACTGAATGTGTCATAACACCCTATGAGAGGTTCAAAAAAGGTACTTGTTTTTATTTTCAGTATGAATTAACCAAATTTATGGAAGTTTTGCTCTTAAATGGATCCGTATTTCACTTCTGCTTTCAACGCAAGGAAGACCTTAATGCCTGACTTACAAGGCCTTTAAACCAAATGTTAAAAATGACTTTGTCAATTGAAATCAAATGTCATGCTCAGATATTTACTACATGGTATTGTATCTCAGGCAGGTTCTGGGTTCACACAAGAAGTGACCCTACAAAGTGATGTTAGAACAGATCATCACAGACCACAGTAATGGACTATGGAGGTATGAGAGTGGAGGAAGCCATCTTGCACTGAAACTAACTGGTCACCTAGTTAAAAGGACACTCGGTGACACCGGGGGGTTCCCCCACACTATGCGACTCTTCAATTTCACCAGGGGGGGTAAACGGTAACATTATACAAAGTTATTGTCTGTTATACCTGTGTTTTTATCACTCTTTAATTTAATATTGTTTTTTATCAGTATGCTGCTGCTGGAGTATGTGAATTTCCCCTTGGGATTAATAAAGTATCTATCTATCTATGTATCTATGTATCTATGTATCTATCTATCTATCTATCTATCTATCTGAGTACCAGAGTAGCATGGGGGAATTCTCAGGGCATGATCATTTAAACGAACAAGATGATACAGAATGACACAGAAGGCAACCTGAACAATAAACAAAACTTTCATGTTTAATATTCTCATTTCAGGTCAGCTGGCTTGTGTGTAGCTTCTTTTGTGCTTGTGCATCTTCCCCGTCCAACAATGGATATGTGACACTGGGGCACCTAAAGCAACCAACCTGTCATCCTTCCAGCTTACCTTCTACCCAACAGACTTCCGCTATATTACCAGCTCTTGCCATCTACAGACATTTCCAGACTCTGTCAAAGGTTTCCTCCGTCAAAGGTTGTATTGATAATGGAACTGAGTGGGAGAACAGGTGGCTGATAGAGGACTTGGTCATGTGGTACAGGCAGTAACCACCTGAAGATCAGCAGCAAGGAGAAAAAAGATTTGGTCGGGATGGTGTGTCAAAGAGCCCCTAAGACCAGTCACCATCCGGGGGTGGAAGTGGAGGTGATGCAGAGCTACAAGCACCATCAACTAGCCAAAATGGATGCATGGTACTCCTCTCTCCAGGTCGCTCCCTGTAGCAGCACACATTAAGTTCAGTTCCGTGATGCTTGCCTTCAGAGTTGTCTAGGGGTCGGTTCCTGTGTACAGTGGAACTTTGGTTCACGACCATAATTCGTTCCAAAACTCTGTGATCAATTTTTACTCTGGTAAAAATTTGGTTGTGAACCGAAGCAATTTCGACCATAGGATTGTATGTAAATACAATTAATCCATTCCAGACCGTACGAACTGTATGTAAATATATATTTTTTTAGTTTTTAAGCACAAATATAGTTAATTATACCATAGAATGCACAGCGTAATAGTAAACTAAATGTAAAAACATTGAATAACACTAAGAAAACCTTGAACAACAGAGAAAACTAACACTAAAATAGTTCGTACTATAGTGCTAGGAACCGCTTGCTAAAAACACTTTTTTTTAATGAGTTTTAAGCACAGGGAAAAAATGAACATTTGAAAAATGCATAATTTAATAAACCACTAAGAAAAGTAACATTACTACAATGCACGCTATGAACCAATTGCTGTAAACAGAACTGAAAACAAAAACAAGCCTTTTCTACCTCATGCGTCCAGCCCTCCCTCTCTCGTTCGCTCACTCTCTCTCTCTCTCTCTCTTGTGTCTGCATGTGTCTCATTCGCGAGCCTGGAGCGCCCGTGTATGTGCCTCTGTCTCACGCGCCTGTGTGTGTGTGTGTGTGTGCCTCTGTCTCGCGTGCCTGTGTGTGTGTGTGTGTGTGCCTCTATCTCGCATGCCTGTGTGCGTGTGTATGTCTCTCGCACACGCCTGTGTGTGTGTCGTGCTCTCTGTCTTGCTTGCTCGCTCGCTGCACAGGAAATGCACAGGGAGAGACTGAATATGTACAAACTGAAAGGGAAACTGGCTTGTTCGTATACCGAGTGTGTGGTCGTGAACCAAGGCAAAAGTTTGGCAAACTTTTTGGTCGTAAACCGATTTGTACGTGTACCGAGACGTTCATGAAACGAAGTTCCACTGTATATGGAGACAGTGGTGAGGTGCTATGCGCCTTCTCAAAACAGCGAGAGTCATCTTCCTTCCAACCCGCTATATCCTAACACAGGGTCACGGGGGTCTGCTGGAGCCAAACCCAGCCAACCCAGGGTACAAGGCAGGAAACAAACCCTGGGCAGGGTGCCAGCCCACCGCAGGGCACACACACCAAGCACACACTAGGGACAATTTAGGATCACCAATGCACCTAAATTGCATGTCTTTGGACTGTGGGAGGAAACCAGAGTACCAGGAGGAAACCCACACAGACACGGGGAGAACCCAGGTCTTCTTACTGTGTGGCAGCAGCGCTACCACTGCGCCACCGTGCCGCCCTCAAAACAACTCAAGTTAAACAATAATATTTTTGTGTTTTGTTTGCTTTGTTTCCTTCCATACAGATTGTGGAAAATGTACATTGTGTGACAGCAGGCAGGTTAAGTGACCCACTGAAGGTCACATAGAGGGTCATTTGATGCCCCATGCAATGGAAGCCCAGTGTGGCCTGTGCAGGGCATTTCGTAGTTCATAGCCAACCGAACCAGCTAGAGACACAGACACAAATTCTAATGTAAAACCAGTATGTCAGCTGTGAGAGACGTCTTTCAGGGACTGGCATCCTAGCCAGAGCCGTACCAGGATCCAAACCCAGCCAGGACAACGTTATGCCAGAAGGACAGGGGAAGACAACTTATTCAGGTTATTGTTTTCCCCAACACGCTAGGTGGCAGCTCCCACCCCGGGTTATTGTACCTCTACAGATAACCACAGGGCATACTTGGAACTGCAGTACTATGGGTGAGCCCTGTTAAATTCACCCTGTTGGGGTGCAGAGGGGATTAGTGAGCCCTACATTGTGGGGTTTCATACGTACCCAGAAGTACTCCAGATCCTCACTCTCGGGACACTAGAAGTACTCCTGGAGTAAGTCCTGTGTCATGCAGTTAATAAAGGAAAGCTCCAAAAACAATGGCACAAGCAAAAATGCAAAACAAAAGCAACAAAGTAAGCAAGTAAATAGGCTCAAAAAATCTGTGCAGTGAAGAAAAGAAAAAGAAAAAAGCCTAATGGACCTCTTCCTCTGAAAAAGACCACAGTTCATGGTAGGTTGTTCTATACCATAAATGAAAAAAGAAAATCGAAAAGAAAGTGGAATCAAAATTGAAGACAGCCGCAAAAATAAAAACGTTTATTCGCACAGATCTTCAAACAGTATGAAGCTCCATAAAGGACAAAAGGCAAAATGGAGTTGTGTAATATTTTCCTTTGGGATTAATAAAGTTTATCTAATCTAATCAAATCTAATCTAATCTAATAAAGCAATCCAATTTAAAGTTCCAAAACAAGAATGCAAATTATGATGTGAAAGAAAAATGAGACTTATGGCTCATAACATGTTTGGGTATGTTTTCCACATTAAAATATAGCATCTATAAAGGGTTAATACGTTTCCGAAACCTGTTTAAGCATTTGAGGAAACCAGATAAAGAACAAGTGAGCAACAAAGACAAGAATGTACTAGGAGATGGCCGATGTTATTGTTGACAATGGTTCTAAGTGTGCCACTGTGATCTGAGAGGTTTATTACAAACACGTTATTTTATAAAAGAGTGGTCACACAAGCAGGCTGACAGGGTGAAGCTGACAGGGAGATGAGATGAGTCAAGTCTTGCCACAATGCCATAGTGCCATGTTTGGTTGGGGTTGCCAGGGTCAACAGCCATTTCAAGGTTTCCCAAGCAAACAACCTCTGCAGAAACCGTCTGCTATTTCCTAATCATGCTTGTCAGTAAACACATTGGACCCATGTTTGAAGGAAGCCTGATGAAAGAGAAGGTATAAAAATCGAACAACTGCATGGAACCCTAGACAGCTCACCTATGGATGGATGGAAGACATCGCTCCTGCTTGTGTCTAGGACCAAAATAGTTTCCCACACTCTGTCTTGATGTTGGACAAGCGGCGATTGCAGGAAACTCTGAAACGGTCTGCTCTGGCTCTCCTTCGAGCATTAAATTCTTGTGAGTGCTAAGCTAATATTAAACAGAAGCCAGTATAATCTTCCTTTAGTGATACTGATTCTTTCTACCTTTTAGAATCACCACTGTAATGCTAGGGAAAGATATACGATGTATCTTTATGTATATTGTTGGTTTAGTAAAGGCTACAATGTCTAACAAACCTCTTCCCTGGGAGCATGCGCCCCCTGCTGGATATACAGGATGTTCCAGTAGGATTAAGAAATCAGCTAATGTCCAGCACACATCAAGACTGGACTGTTGCCACATACACAGAAATATCAAGGGTAAGAGCTGAACCTGAGAGATACGAGAAGAACAAGAGTCTAATAGAATGGGACTTTTATTTGGATAAGTTATGACCACTCAGAGTAAATGTCAATGTGTGATTGTGATTGTGAGGTGATGTGTGTGCATGAATTCAGCACAGGTCAGGTCAGGTCAGACTGGACAGCATGCACTAGTGCAGCTCGTTGTTGCACCCACCACATGATGGAACATCTCGGGATCCCGGTTGGCAACTACCCCAAGCGGACATGCGGTCCACTCCCACCCTCCAGAAATGACCATCTATCTGACGTACCCAGGTGTTATGTAGGCGTCCCCTTGGCCTGGTCCAGTCACTTGGGTTCTCAACAGTGAGGGTCCTGTGAGCCGGATCACCCTCGGGGAATCACACCACATGGCTGCAGTGCCATAACTGACACTCCCTCACCATGCAGGTAATATGTCATTCAGGACTCTATGAGCAACCACTCATTAGACTTAAAGTCAAACCACTGTGTGTCAAACTCTAAAGAGACACACATGAAGGAGTCCAGTCTTTGTCTCAGGTCACTGGATAGCGTCCATGTCTTACAACCATGTAGCAAGACAGGAAGCACCAAGACTATAAAGACTTGGACCGTCGTCCTTTTGTAAATATCAGGAGCGCCACACACCCCTTTCCAGTGACCTCATGACCCCCCGATGCTCTCCCAATCTGTCTACTGACTTCATAGGAAGAGTCACCAGAGACATGAATGTCGCTGCCGAGGTAAGTAAACCTCTCATTGAGGATGACATTCTCTCTGCAGACATCTTGAAATTCAGCACTGTTATATCATTTCAGTTGCTTATAAATATAAAGCTCTGCTCTTATTCTTTGACCTCTTGCTGCCAGCCTCTGCCCGTAAATTTTTATACAGGGTGCTGCCTCTTCAGCATTTACTGGAGAGAAAATAAAAGATGCAATGGACAGGCTTCCTCCTGCCTGATTTCTGACTCAAAGAGGTCTTAATTGAGGACAAGATTCCTTTCTATAACAGATTTCCAATTTAATTTCTACCACGGTGGTCACAAAACTTTCAAACAAACTTGAGATGAACCACCAAGAACTGTGGGAAACCCTTGCCTTTATGGGGCTGAGGGCAGTCCTTTGCAATGGACTTGAGGCACCACTCATAAAACACAGCGAACATAAAAAAGAGAAGCAAGGTTTTGAACCCAAGCAAGTGGAGGACCCCCAGCTAAAATACAACATTAGCAATGGTGGATTCTTTATACGTTACACACGGTGAGCGTTTCCATGTGATTGTTAAAGACATTTTATGGCATCCAGCAAAGGTCCTTTTTATTTGCAAAAACCCATGTAATAATAATTGTTATTTCTGCTGTTGCCCAGTATTAAGGACCCCAAATGTTTTTTTTTTTTTTTGTTTTGTTTCGTTTTTGTTTTCTTCAATAAAATAACATCGACTGCTGGATGCGGCGAGATTGTTTGATGGTTTTTCGGCGAAGCTGGACATTCTGGATTTCTTGGATCAGACTGGGCAGCGCTGGTGGTGGATCATTTGGCTCATCAAAGCTAATGTAGTCAGCGCCGTCTTCTTCAATAGTTTTAGTTTCTTGAAGCTCTGTGTGATTTTTCTCAGGTTTCTGAATCTGCACTTTCTTCTTCTTCTTTTTCTGCTCACATATTGGTGAGTCTGCAAACAGGTCCACTGCCAGCCTCCCGGTCGCAGGATTCTGAAAAAAAGAGGGTGGTAGACATTCAGATCAGGTCTCATCTTGTGGGAAGAATCTTGACGCTCATGGTCAGGATTACTTTTATTAAAGAAACGCTTATGCAGGAAAAGCAGATTAAAACAGCTAAATTCTGGGTGACGTCATGCACTTTAGCAGAGGCGCACTATGACGGTAGCCATTCGGTTGGCATTTGCAATTCAGTTTACAGTATTTCTGTATAGCCCTCTTCACTACACGCAGGCTCAGAATCCTGTGACAAGTTTACAGATAAAATGCAATTTCAAACTTTACAAGTTATCAACTGCCCCATCTGTGCTCCCCATCTAAGATGAGTTGAAATCTAAGTACAGTGGGACCTCGGTTTGCGAGCATAATTCATTCCGGAAACGTGCTTGCAATCCAAAGCACTCGTATATCAAAGCGAATTTCCCCTTAAGAAATAATGGAAACTCAGATGATTCGTTCCACAAACCAAAACTATTCATATAAAAATGATTAATACAAAATATAAAGTAAAATACATAATACAAATTAACCTGCACTTTACCTTTAAAAAGAATCATGGCTGGTGTGAGTTTCTAAACTCATATGGGATTCCACCCAACGGGACGACACGCGGAAAAGCGTCCCAAAGCAATCGCAGTCTGCCAGCGCTGTAGCAGTTCGCCGTATAAGCGCATCCAAAAAGATCGCAGACATGCTATAAGCGCCTGTCGTCAATGGGTCATACAAGGAACATTATAAAGATCCCGCTACAATAAATAACAGCGCTGTTGCTGTTTCAAGCTGAATAAAGCTGGTGTTAAAGTACTGAGACTCAGCTTCGTGTTTTGGGGAGCAAGATGGGGACTCGCACTTCACAGCGCACACACACACAGTCACAATGCTGTAGTAAACAGTATACGCTCGTACGGATGTGGACTATATGAGTGAGGCACACAGACTCAGACGGAGAATAGGAGACGATTGCCAGAGAGAGAGAGAGAGAGAGACGTGCTGGGCGAGCAAGCGAGCGAGATAAGGAGAGAGAGACGCGCTGGGCGAGCGAGATAAGGAGAGAGAGAGAGAGAGAGAGAGACGCGCTGGCCGAGCGAGCGAGCGAGATAAGGAGAGAGAAAGAGAGAGAGAGAGAGAGAGACGCGCTGGGAGAGCGAGCGAGATAAGGAGAGAGAGACACGCTGGGCGAGCGAGATAAGGAGAGAGAGAGAGAGAGACGTGCTGGCCGAGCGAGGGAGCGAGATAAGGAGAGAGAGAGAGACGCGCTGGGCGAGCGAGCGAGCGAGATAAGGAGAGAGAGAGAGACGCGCTGGGCGAGCGAGCGAGATAAGGAGAGAGAGAGAGAGAGACGCGCTGGGCGAGCGAGATAAGGAGAGAGAGAGAGACGCGCTGGGCGAGTGAGCGAGCGAGATAAGGAGAGAGAGAGAACCACCATCAGCTCAGTTGTGATCACATGACGCTCAGCAGACAAAGTGTATCCATACTACTCGTATTGCAAGACATCGCTCGTTTATCAAGTCAAAATTTATTAAAAATTTTTGCTTGTCATGCAAAACACTCGTATACCAAGTTACTCGTAAACCGTGGTTCCACTGTAATCAACAGTTTACTGTATATACATGTTGCTGAGTCAGTTTATTATGTTATATTTTAGTGAACATTCCCAAAACTATGGATTTTTTTTATACTAAAATGCTTTTGTTTCATATATTGCAAATTTTGTTTAATATGAATGCAATCAGTGTATCTTTTGTATAATAGTTCCTGTTTGCCTGTTGTAGCAGGGGGGGCTTTAATTAATGAAACACCCACAGGGCACACATGTAGCGTAACAGCAGACTCCTGGCAAAAGCTGGACGACGCTGTTGCAGGAGACTGAGAGAGAACCTGTCGCTGTGTGTGTTGACTGTGCCCCTTACTGCTTGTCTTATAGCTGGATGACGTTGTTGCAGAAGAAACAGCAGAATCTGGATATTGGTGTGTCTGTCTTCCGTCAAAGCATCAGCAACCATTTGAAAGCAGCTACACACCATCTGCCAGAATGTATTTTGTAATGCATGTAGTAATAAAATGCATTGCATTTGTCCTTCCAACAGACGGCACCTCGTAACCATTTGTAGTAACAGAATACATAATGGACACACAGGTACACAGACACTCAGATGCATAACCTCCTTAGCGTTATGTTTACCCCCAGGAAAAACTGTTGAATTGTTATTGGATGTAACAAAAACATGCAAATGCCAAAACAATCAACATAAAAAGAGTAGGAAAGGTGTGTCCAGTGTTCACTGCTGTACCAACGTGTCCTTCATGTGTCACCAATGCACAGCCCGATGTCCCAATCAGGACAGTGGATGCCAGGTTCTTTGCTCGCTTTTCTGATATTTATTTCTGTTGCTAGCATACGAGAGGGTGGAATGTCAGTTCCTAATCTGCGTGACCCGTGCATGCCTTGCGTTATTGTTGGCACAAGGTTCAGCGACTTGCACATTTCTCCTGACACAGACACTTTGTGAACAGGACCGAGGACACCTTATGTCTGTCTTGTCCTTGCACTCATTTGCAATCATTTGGCCTTTTTGTCACACAACTCCAGTCGCCTTACACTAAAGTATCACGACCAAATTCATACAGGTGGTACAACACTGCATCATGCATCAGTCTCACTTTCCATGTTAACGTCTGATGACCAGTTCACATTGTCACCACTGTCACTCGATGTGATCAGTGGTTCAGATTCAATTCGTTCTACGACAGCCTTTATGGCTCTTTGTTTACCATGGCCAGTTGAAGGCTCCGCCCTACTCATGAATATTGATGAGGTGCTTTGGTGTGGCAAAACACATAGAAATATTTAAAATACATATAAATCTATAGATATATAAAAGCCAAATACCACTGACTCACTCATCACGAAATCTCCAGAAATATCTGGACTTGGGACTTGAAATTTGGAATGTAGGTTATCCTTGGCCCATAGGTGCTCGCTAAGAAATGCTTTTAAAAATTTCATGGTGCAAACGCAAAATTTCTTATAGTTTTTTAGACCCATTCACTCCATTTCTTTCTAAAATACATTTCTTTAAAGTAAATTAAAAATGCTTTCATTTTTCTGAAGAGTACAAGTTTTGTTTTGATAGTTTCGAGTTTCCACAAAGCATTTATAATTTGCCATTTATTTATTTTTTTAAAATTATTTAGTTAGGTCATTCCATCCATCCATTCATTATTCAACTCGCTATATCGTAACTACAGGGTCACGGGGATCTGCAGGAGCCAATCCCAGCCAACACAGGGAGCAAGGCAGGAAACAAACCCCAGGCAGGGTGCCAACCCACCGCAGTAGTTAGGTTATTTCAAGGTATATTAAAGCAAATGTATTTCCGCACCACGTGGTGAGGGACCATTACTTCGTCAATATAAATCCTTTCTTCCACGGTCATAGTTTTACGAGTTTATTTAAAGAGGTATAAACTTAATAGGAGAATTTGTGAAGAAAGTATGAAAAAGAATAAAATAAAAAAAGTATGAAAATCCATCCATTATCCAATCCACTATATCCTAACTACAGGGTCATGGGGGTCTGCTGGAGCCAATCCCAGGCGCAAGGCAGGGCACCAGCCCACTGCAGGGCACACACACAACACAATTTAGAATCACCAATCCACCTAACTGCATGGCTTTGGACTGTGGGAGGAAACCCACACAGACACGGGGAGAACATGCAGACTCCATGCAGGGAGGACACGGGAAGCAAACCCGGGTCTCCTTACTGTAAGGCAGCAGCGCTACCACTGCGCCACCGTGCCATCCTTTATGAAGCTCAAAATTATTATTATTCTCAATTTTATAATCAATATTATTATAATAAAAATTATACTTATTATTATACTTAATATTATGACATTCACCTTCATCTATTTTTATTAACAAAAAAATGTAGCACTTAAAAACTATGCACTCTGGTTACTAAATAATACCAGGGGTGGTCATGGGCTCACTGGGGCTCCAAAACAAGTTTTGCTCATCACTGTTTAAGTCTTCTGTACTTAAAACAGCGTATATTTTAATAAACTAATTTAAGAAATAATTAGTATCCTATTTTGTTTTGCTTACATGTTAAATCTTGCCTTATGACCTTTACAGGACTTATACTGTCACTCTGTATATTTTAGAACACGTTTTTCCTGTTGCTATCCCATAGCGATCTACGGTATTCTGCTAGTAGAAATATAAATACATGAAATGCTTTTTTGCAGAATGCTATTGTTTTATCCACTAGGTGGCAGCAGAGTAGTGTTAGTCAGGCTTAAAAAAGCTAAAGTGGGTCTTTAAACGGGTTCACTCTAACCACACAGGGTTAACACCGAGGATGTTAATCGATGATAAATATTACTCTGCTATTACGGGTCTTGCATTGAGCCTTGAGTGAGTGAAGTAATAAATTAGTAACACGGCACCGGGTGTCGGGACATCGTTACTTTATTTCTCGCAGGGTTAGCAGACTCTAAGGAAGACATCCCAAGAAAGGAGAGCGTGACAGAGGTGACACATTTGTGGTCGGTAAGTGACATTAACCAAAAGTCTAAGAATAAAATCATCTTTTATATCTCTTCTGTACTGTTAACCAAACATCTCTTCTGTTAAGAAGATTTTAAGATTTTTAGGATTTTACTTACGTTCTTCCTAGCACCAGCATAAATGGGGTTTCTGTAAAACAACAGAGAACACACTGCTTTGTTACAGCGTCATGACAGGGTGGAAAGAAAGCATCTGAGACATTAATGAATAATTAAAGTTGCTCAACTAACCTGACTAACTAGACCTTAAAAGCGAGGTTTTACATCTCTAATTTCAAGTCCATTCATACAATTCTAATATCACAAACTGGAATCCACATAATTTATAGACAGATGTTCCTCAGTTTATACATTTTATAAATATTTTCCAAAGATAAAAAGCTCTAGTGGCTCTAAATACACAAAGGTCTCCCCCATTGAGATACCCAGATGATGGATATGAACGCCAACGGCCGGCCAGTCACGGCCATCTCACCTTTCTAAGACCCCATCTCCTCTAAACCCGCGCTCAATGTCTCACCTACTGGTGGTCTCCTGTACCCCAGGACTGTTACTTCACCTTGTTGGAGCTTTGCCTTTTGCTCCAGTTGGATGATTTTCCACGGGGGCTCCCCTGACAGGCTAAGCACCATTGCTCTCTGAGACTTTTCATTTCATGATGGTGTCAGTGAGGGTCGAGAGTAAGGAATAAATCTGAGGACAGATCATCCGACTGCATCCAACTGACACTTTCCCCATTACAGTTCAGAACAAATGGCTGTACAGTACCTGTTTGTGTATTTCGTGTCTTCAGAGTCTTCCTCTGTGCATTCAAAAAATGAAATAAAAAGAGCATCAAATGTTGTGAGCTTGGACTTGAATTGTAGCATCTCTGTGTCTTTGCATTGGTTGTGTTTCTACGATAAGGGCCACCAGATTGCACTGTTGTGTAAATAGATGGATAAGATTCCCTATGTAACTTATTTTATTTCTAAAACATGTCTATTTATAAGCCTTGTCTTCTTATCAGGTCTTTGCAAACTTTTTAGTTTTAAATCAAAACAAACTTAATTTATCACATACAAATTATACATGCAGTATAGTACAATATGTAGTGAAATGTACACTAATTGGTGTTACAATTTATAATATATATATTGTGAGGGGCGTCCATGGCCATTACCCGGCCGGGATGCCATTTGGATGGAAGGACCCGGGGAATGAGCATCTACAAGGCACTGCCTTCCCCGGGACGCTAGAGGGCAGCCCATCTGGGCAGCTTTCCTGCAGGGCATGCTGGGAGTTGGAGCTTGGCACAGCCCTGTCGGGTTCTGTGGGTTTGCCACCAGGGGGAGACAGAGAGCTGCAGAACCCTACATTGGGGCTTTCAGCACACGTGGGAGGGTTTCCAGGTCCGATTAAGGAGCCACTTGGAACAGTCTCAGGACCAGCTTGAAAGGGAGCCAGAGACGGGAGGAAGAGGGACGAAGCTTGTGAGGGAGGAGCGAAGGCGGAAGACAGAGAGAGAAGGAAGACGAAACACTCTGTGCATTGGACTGTGTTTCACCGGGCTGTATACTGAGCAGTGCAGGGGAGAAACGAATGAGAAGCGTTTCCCACTAAAATAATAAAAGCTTGTGTTGTGCTGCACTTTGGTCTGCGCCTGTCTGTGTCAGGGTTGGGGCAGCCTCCCCCGGGTTTCACTATATATATATATATATATAAGCGACTGGTAGCCGATCAAATAGGGCTGCAAATTCTACGTTTGTAAAATCCATACTTTCTTTGCAAAGAATTATTTCTTTTTTTTAAAGTCCTTGAAATGATTTTGTTTTTAGGGCTTTTGTTATTTGTGCTTAAAATAGACCTTTTCGGCTGATGTAATGAAGAGCTTCCTGTTTAAACGGGGCTGCGAGACGTGAACTCAGCTCTTCGGTGCACCTCATTTGATTTTTTCCAGCAAACAAATTTTCAAAACAAACCGTATTTTACAACTCTAATCAGAGTCAGAGTAATAGTTATGTTGGCGTGGTCATTTTAGATGTGAGATCGGCTAAAATTTTAAACAATGACCGTTGTTAATACCCAGCCATCATTACTCAGTTTGCCAATAGATGTCAGAAGGACGGATGCCAAAACCGAACTGCCCAAAGGTAGATTTCGACGTACCAAGCAAATGGCGATACGTTCTAAATTACTTACGCATCCGGAGCTGTCGAAGGGTTTAAGTCAGTCGACGATGTTAGTCTTGGAAAGTACGGCCCACCAAACCAACGTTCCAAAAACCAACTGAACTTACTGTTATCTGCTCAAACCATCACCGACTTACTATACTTGGCCGTCCAGCAGCGTCACTGAAGAATTCGAACATTCTTAGCCAATCATGCAATACTGTGTCCACGTTTGCCACGTTATGTTCTAACTACAGAGGCAGAGTCCCATTGCATGGTTCTAACTTTTTTTTTTTGAGTCGAGGTATTGACGCGAACACCATACATACGGATAGTATCATATTATATATAAGGATATATATATATCTATACACACACATATATATATATATATAAAATCCAATTTCTGTCTGTCTGTCTGTCTATCCGCTTTTCATGAGAGAACTACTTAACAGATTTAGATTGATTTTTTTTCTATAATTTACTTCAACATTCCGGTTGATTTTGCGACTTCTGTCATTGTGCTATGTATCACATTCGCTTGCGACGCTGATTTAGTTACGCTGATCCGAGAGACAGAGGCTGTGGGCCGAGGGGCGGGGGATGCGCGACATCAGGAGATGTGGAGCTGGGCGGGGCCCTCCTCACTCATGTGCCAGCCTCCGTTCGAATCGCTTTACCTCTCGCCACGTGTTAGAGCAGACCCTGCCTTCGCATAGCTAGCGATACCTGTTTGTTTATTGATTTTTAAAATCTGTCCTGTTTCACTACTACGTGGGGGGACAGCTGGTATGTTTTGCTAAAGTACTGAGACTCAGCCTCGTCTTTGGGGTGCAAGACAGAGACTTGCACGTCACAGCCTGGTGATCACCTACATGGCTCCGCCAAGCTAAACAATGCCACTCCGGGATGAGAGAGGGTGCTGTCGCTAACTGTGTATTCTCTTTCACTCACAGTTCTGAGGAGACACCCAAAGAGGACTCCCAGCCCCACCCACGGTGCCCAGAGCAGGCTTCATCCCTGCTATTCAAATGGTGCCAAGAAGGTGGCATCTCATTTTGACCGTACCGTCAACAAGGACAGAGCTGCCAGTGACAGAACCTTTCTCTAAGAGGAATCTTCAACAGGCTCATATGCCGGCGGTTCTCAACCTGTGGGGGCGCGAAGATGTGAAAAAAATATGAAAAATACATCTATTGAAACCAAAATGAATGAACTTAAACTACATTCTGATACTAGAAAAATAAATATAGAGTTAGATAAATGTCGATAAAAGTTAAGTAGGTAAAATAAAACGTGTGGCGGTATATCGGCAGCAAAAAATATAAGAATAAATTTTATTAGGGTTTGAAAAAGACGTTGGGGGGGGCGTGATTAAAACTGTTATGAAAATTCGGGTCGCAAATACTTAAAGGTTGAGAAATGCTGCCCTACACGATTCCTGTTTTTTTTTTTTCTTGCCCGGTTGGTGCCCCAGTACTCTTCTTGATTACTTTCAGCCTGTCCACTCGGTCACAAGAATATCTACATTATACTGTGTTTATGCATTTATGAATATACAGCATTTAGTTGTGACCCGACATTTGCGCGATAGACATATGCACGCCGACAAAATAGCACCGATTAAAAAGTGCCGTCAAAATCGCCCCGACAAAATTGTGAAAGTTTCAATAAATATGAATTACTAGTTTAAAGCATATATAATAATGCCTATTTTAGAAGTCAATATTATGAGACGCGGCGTGCCATCGGCACGGCACACAGATAGTCCTTTAGATCACACCCTGCATATGTAGGAAGAATTGCAGCAAGGGCGTCCCACTCTCTTGGCCTCTCTCGCGATTTTGTCGTGGCGATTTCGTCGGTGCGCATTTGTCGAAAACCACTTAGCGGGTTTGTCGGCGCTCATTTGTCTGTCGCGGTTTTGTCGGGGCGCATATGTCTATCGCGCTTTTGTCGGTGAACCGCATATAGTATACAATATATAATGATGAAAATATAAACAATGTTTTCTAGTTGCAGGAGTTTCTGAAGGTTTTTGGGTGGATGTTCTCACTTGCTTGAACCCCACCAGACAGTGCTTGGCGTGGATTAGTTGGTTTTGAATCGTTCATTTTTTATACGGTCATTACAGGCTTCTTTCACAGCCTCACCTCCTTGGCCTTCCATGCCACTATTCTCAGGGATCCGATCCTTCACTTTCTTCTTCAACTTTTTTCTCTTGTTTGGAACTGGTGTGTTCAAATACAATTCTACTGATGGTTCTATGGTGACAGGACACTAAAAAAAAAATATATATATATAATATATATATATATCAGGTGCCACAGAAAAACGGAAAAAGAACAGCAGAGAAAGTAAGGGTTAGTACGGATTGCAGAGCCATGATTAAAAACATAATTCAATGAATATACAGAATATCAGAGTTACGATAAAATGAAGCTTTAAGAAAGCCATGTTAAAATAATGATTTTTTAGCAGTTTATACAGTGGGTATAGTAAAGAATCCCCCCCCCCCCCCTTTGAAATATTCCCTTTTTTTTGCTTTACAGCCTTAAATGAAAACACACAAACCAATATTTCTTCCCAGCTTTACTTACTCAGTGCAATCTTTGACATCCAAGTGAAAGATATCACAACTACAGTTCACAAGAATTTAAAAAAATAAAAACAAGAAATCCTGAGATTAATAAAGGCCCCCCCCCCCCCCAAACTCAATCAGGTGTCAGTGCCCACCATTTCCATAGCGGTTAATGGCTTCCTTCCACCTGTGCTCAATTGTAATGAGTGTAATCAGTGAAGCTGTTCCTAGTCCATTCATTCCCTTGCTTGGTAGTGCAACTGACAGCAAACACGTGACTATGGGTGGCAGGCCACTTACAAAAGATCTCAGGGATAGACTTGTGGACAGACAGAAGGCAGAAGATGGAGACAAAAAAATCTCAACGGCTTTCTCAATCCCAAGGAGCTCAGTAAAGGCCATTATAAAGAAGTGGCAAGTGTTTGTGTTCAAATGTGTTCACTGCTGTACTAACGCAGGTTCAGTACGCGTCCTTAATGCGCCACCAATGCACAGCCCGATGTTTACCTTGGTGTGGCAGAAATATAAAGGAGTTTTTTGCAGCATGCTGTTGATTCATCCACTAGGTGGCAGCAGAGTAGTGTTAGTCAGGCTTAAAAATGTAAAGTGGGTCTTTAAACGGGTTCACTCTAACCACACAGGGTTAACACCGAGGACGTTAATGGATGATAAATATTACTCTGCTATTACGGGTCTTGCATTGAGCCTTGAGTGAGTGAAGTAATAAATTAGTTACACTGCACCGGGTGTCAGGACATCATTACTTTATTTCTCGCAGGGTTAGCAGACTCTAAGGAAGACATCCCAAGAAAGGAGAGCATGACAGAGGTGACACATTTGTGGTCGGTAAGTGACATTAACCAAAAGTCTAAGAATAAAATCGTCTCTCATATCTTTTCTGTACTGTTAACCAAACATCTCTTCTGTTAAGAAGATTTTAAGATTTTTAGGATTTTACTTACGTTCTTCCCAGGACCAGCATAAATGGGGTTTCTGTAAAACAACAGAGAACACACTGCTTTGTTACAGCGTCATGACAGGGTGGAAAGAAAGTATCTGAGACATTGAATAATTAAAGTTGCTCAACTAACCTGACTAACTAGAAATTAAAAGCGAGGTTTTACATCTCTAATTTCAAGTCCATTCATACAATTCTAATATCACAAACTGGAATCCACATAATTTATAGACAGATGTTCCTCAGTTTATACATTTTATAAATATTTTCCAAAGATAAAAAGCTCTAGTGGCTCTAAATACACAAAAGTCTCCCCACTGAGATACCCAGATGATGGATATGAACGTCAACGGCCGGCCAGTCAAGGCCATCTCACCTTTCTAAGACCCCATCTCCTCTAAACCTGCGCTCAATGTCTCACCTACTGGTGGTCTCCTGTACCCCAGGACTGTTACTTCACCTTGTTGGAGCTTTGCCTTTTGCTCCAGTTGGATGATTTTCCATGGGGGCTCCCCTGACAGGCTAAGCACCATCGCTCTCTGAGACTTTTCATTTCATGATAGTTTCAGTGAGGGTCAAGAGTAAGGAATCAATCTGAGGACAGATCATCCGACTGCATCCAACTGACACTTTCCCCATTACAGTTCAGAACAAATGGCTATATAGTACCTGTTGACGCATTTTGCATCTTCAGAGTCTTCCTCTGTGCATTAAAAAAATGAAATAAAAAGAGCATCAAATGTTGTGATTTTGGACTTGAATTGTAGCATCTCTGTGTCTTTGCAGAAAGTGAAGAGGTCTAAATACTTTCTGACTTCATTAAACTTCATTACGTACTGTATTATAATATAATGCATATGTGCCTTGTGAGATTTCAGAACTCTTTTGAGACCCTCCCCATCGGGACGACACGCAGAAGCCACGTCTGTTGAGGGCTGCTTGTCCATTGCCAAGGCAGCTGCAGCTTCACAGAAACAATTGCAAGTGGATAGCTGTTGTGTGCAAAGCACCTGTCGCCCGATGGGTGATGCAGGGAGCAGTTTAGCTTGGCCACTGACCTGACCCCATCCCTGCCCGCTTGCTGTGTCTGTGTGTAGTAGATTGGTAGAACTCTGCTTCAATAAATAAACTTGATGTTCCTGTTTCAAGTTGAATG
The DNA here is from genome assembly GCA_026402145.1 of Polypterus bichir lapradei. Taxonomy (NCBI): domain Eukaryota; kingdom Metazoa; phylum Chordata; class Cladistia; order Polypteriformes; family Polypteridae; genus Polypterus; species Polypterus bichir. The sequence continues at coordinate 1,045,352 of JANRMT010062856.1, forward strand.
AAGCCAGTTTTGCTAAGTACTGAGAGTCAGCCTCGTCTTTGGGGTATAAGACAGCGACACGCACGTTACAGCTTGGTGATCACCTTCTTGGCTCTGTCAAGCAAAGCGATGCCACTCCGAGACGAGAGAGGGCGCTATCACTGACTGTATAGTCTCTTTCAATTACAGTTCTGAGGAGATGCCTTAGGAGGACTCCTAGCCCACCTACATTGCCCAGAGTAGGCTTTGCCCTTTCTGTTCAAACGGTGCCTGGAAGGTGGCATCTCATTTTGACTGTACCGTCAACGAGGACACAGCTGCCAGTGACGGAATCTTTCTCTAAGAGGAATCTTCAACAGGCTGATACACTATTTCTGTTTTTTTTCTTGCCTGGTTGGTGTCCCAATACTCTTCTTTGAAGGTCTTTAGTGGGTGTTCTCACTTGCTTGAACCCCACCAGGCAGTGCTCAGCATGGATTAGTTGGTTTTGAATCATTCATTTTTTATATGGGTGGCACGGTGGCGCAGTGGGTAGCCTCGTAGATAGGAGACCCAGGTTCGCTTCCCAGGTCCTCCCTGTGTGGAGTTTGCATGTTCTCCCCGTGTTTGCGTGGGTTTCCTCTGGGTACTCCAGTTTCCTCCCACAGTCCAAAGACATGCAGGTTAGGTGCATTGGCGATTCTAAATTGTCCCTGGTGTGTGCTTGGTATGTGTGGGTGTGTGTGTGCATGCCCTGCGGTGGGCTGGCACCCTGCCCGGGGTTTGTTTCCTGATTTGCACCCTGGGATTGGCTCTGGCAGACCCCTGTGACCCTGTATTTGGGATATAGCAGGTTGGATAATGGATGGATGGGTGGATTTTCTATATGGTCATTATGGGCTTCTTCCATAGCCTCACCTCCATGGCCTTCCTTGCCATTTTTCTGAGGGACGTGATCCTTCACTTTCTTCTTCAACTTTTTTCTCGTGCTTGGAACTGTTGTGTTCAAATACAATTCTTCGGGTGGCTCGGTGGTGACAGGGGACTAAAAATAAAAATAAAAAATATGTAAGGTAAGTATTCAGTTAAGGTCTTATCTTATGAAAACATCTGGCTTTATTTATCACATTAACTTTAAATAAATGTGAAGAAAGCAAATTCTGGTTGGCATCACACTCTTTAGCAGAGACATAGTCTCTGGGTTCAAACATTAGAGGATGATGATCTTCAGGTGGCAGGTCTGAGGGGGCAGGAATACCTGGTGACCCCAGCGGCCCCGTTCAACTGCAGGAGAGAGAGGCACAGACACAGCACTCAATACCACTGCTGCTACTGAAGCCCATCGGCTCAGATGCTTTGGCCACCAGTGAGCCTTGGATTGGTACCTTGGGCTTGAGTTACCTCACAGAGATTAAATAGTGTGGCATATAGTTGCCTTTGACAGCAGTTGAGGAAGAACTGGCAGGCATACAAGACCATTGGAAGGGACAAAACAGCTGAACATATGAGTGACGGGTAGAAACTGTGCTGAAGAAGCCAAAGGTCCTTTTAAAGGCTAGCAATCGGCATTAAGAAGCTAATTCCATTCCTCCTTCTCCCACACACCCTGGGTTGTTACAGTCCTATGGCGCTATACATATAGAGGCCACTTTATTAGGGCCATCTATTTGGTACCAGCTGGGTCCACCTATTGTCACTGAAACAGCCTAAATTCTTAAGGCCAGTTTATACTTCACACTCAGAACGCATACGCGCACGCCTCATGGCCGCCACGCATTCCCAGCATTCACTTGACACGTCCTCTGAACACGTCCTCAGAAATTAACACGACGCGTGTGCATGAGTTGCAGTACCAGCAAAAAGTCGGGGGGCATAGTGTGATCAAGTCGGAGCGTGACGTCAGAGTCTTATTTGACAGAAAGCCGCATTGCGGATCGTACAGGATCGATGTGCACACTTCCATGTTTGATGAATGGTCCAATGTGGTGAAGCAAAAGGGCTGACAAACACATGCATTCATGGTGCTTTTCTCACATACAATCTTCTGTGCCGTCTTTTTTTTTTAACAGAATGTATTTGACCCACAGAGAAAAAAAAAATTGGTGATTAAAGTAGAATTATTGGCTTAAATCTCGAAATGTCCACTTTAACCTCGTAGTTTATTTTATCATTGAAGTAGGCCGTCGTAAACGTCATCATAAAACTGCCCCAGTTGTTAATCGCTACCTGCTTCTCGCGCTTCCTCCTGAACTGACAGCAGCGGCAAGCAGCAATCGCCACACAGAACACATTAAATTTATGATATTCCAGCTCTCTGCACATTTAGAATCCTTAGGTTTATACTTGATATCACTTTCATGATGAAATGCATTAAACAATGTATTTTACATTTTACAGATAAATCTTTAACTTCATTTAAATAATGAATTCTGCTGATAATTACACATGTGGCCGAGGGGTAGAGCTGCAGTCTCGCAGTAGGGAGTCGCATCCCTGGTGTTCCCTGCCTGGAGTTTGCATGTTTTCCTGGTGGGTTTCCACAATGTGCTTCCGTTTCCTTCCAAAGATATGCAGGTTTGAGGATTTGGTGACACTAAAATGATACCAGTGTGTGTAAGTGTGTGATTGTATTCAGTTTGTGATGAACTGATGTCCCATCCAGTGATTGTTTCTGCCTCATGCCCGATGCTAGCTGGAATGGGCGCATCCCTGGATTGAAGGATTTAATCATTAAACATTCATCCTTTTCAGAGATATTGTGGTAAGGCGTCCTCAGAATTTAATGGGTGTTTCAGGCAATTCACAACACAGCAAAGCCGACAGTGTTGTGCATGAACTAGATCAACGTTTCTCAACCTTTAAGTATTTGCGACCCGAGTTTTCATAACAGTTTTAATCGCGCCCCCTTAACATTTTTTTGAAAGGAGCCCACTAATACCAATTTGTTCTTTTTTAATTAATGATATATCATAGATGCATATTTTATTATACTTACTTAACTTTTATCGACATTTATCTAACTCTATATTTATTTTTCTAGTATCAGAATGTAGTTTAAGTTAATTTGTTTTGGTTTCAATAGATGTATTTTTCATATTTTCAATTCTTGTTTTCTTTTTTTCACATCTTCGCGCCCCCCTTTTTGTTACTTCGCGCCCCCCTAGGGGGGCCCGCCCCACAGTTTGAGAACCACTGAACTAGTTCAAAAGAGTGCGTTCACTGAACAAGTTCATTTTTCTAAGAACAGTGAACTTAACGTAATGTATTTGCAAGTGAAAAACTTGAGCGTGAGTTAGTTCAGTTTTATGTGACATTCTGAGTCTGGTTTAGGTTCAGATTAAACATTTTGCCTTACCCTGTAATGTAGGGGTGGAGCCGAATCCGAATACGGTATTTGGATAAGCACAAATAGTTAATTCAAGCTCAATTCGACACGGGTGACTATGAAACAGCACATACTAATACTGAAGCACTGTTTTCAATCAATTCGTGATTTCAAGTGCCTGTGTCACATATTAAAGATGGCGGTGTGTATTCCAGATTTGGATCTGATTAGAGTGAAGACATTGTTTAGCATAACTCTTTTGGCTCTATTAAGCATTTTCTCTATATTTTGATATTTTTGATCATAAATCTTTCATTTCTAAAGATTAGCTGGAGGTTTATTGTCATCTCTCCTCTTTTTGGCTTTTGTTACATTTTGGTGATATTTATAGTTGTTTTGCCAGCAACTCATTTATAACCCTAGTCCTGTTGAAGCCTACAGGTAGCTTAGCCCTAGCTGGGTGAAGGTGAGGCTCTTCCGGACAGACGAGTGAATATCCTGGCCTGCTTGAGTAGCAGCTTTTGGAGGCCTCACACCGATTTTATCTTGGAGCAGTGGACTCTTAATCCTTTCTTTTGATGCCCACTTTTGATGGTTTTTTGTGTTTGAGACCCAGATTCGCCACCAGTTGTCATCCTGTTTGAATGGTCCCCTTAGAGAATCACCGTCATCCAGGGGTGGGAGGGAAAACCCTTGGAGAATAGTAACAGAAGCAACGCTCATTCTGAGGCACTCCATATACAATCCACGACTCTACCATTGAAATACTACTGTGAATCTCAAACTCTTTACGATTCAAAATCAGACAACCCATGACTCAAAAATGGAGGAAACTCTAAATACTGTTGATCGTTTTTGACTTGGGGGTGTTTTGACCTCTGCTGGCCTTTGGACTTTGATTTTTCATATTCTAATTTCTCCTAGTCTATTCCTGCTTCCAATAATCCACAACTCCCTACATGTCATAACACTTAATAATGGAGTGGGTGCCCAGGGTAGACTTGTAATTGTGGGGTACAAAGCAATTGGTATCCCCACCCACCATTTAATTTCAATAAACTCCCACCCACCCATAATTAAAAATCACTTAACTTCAGCTTTTTCCACTGACCTACCTGCTGATCAGACCGGAAATTCACTTGATGCTTCCCTACCTCTGAGTAGTCTGCACGATTTTCCGTCTCCGGGCTTTTGTGGCATCCTTTTCTGGTTTTCTATGTGAGAAGAAAGTTTTTTCACAATTTTTACCAAATGCAGGTTCCGCCAATAGTAAATTTCAATTATAAATTGTTTCAAAAGTTTCCTTACATCCTTTCCACCATCAGCATAAATGGGATTTCTGTAAAACACAGAGAACGTGCAGATTTATTACAGATTTATGATCGTTTGGAGAAAAAAAGTTTCAAGCTCTTTCTTGCGGAAAGTCTGATTTCTACTCATTTTCACATGCAAAGAAAATAAAACAAGGTGGCCTACAAACAACAATCTGAAAGTTCATGTTTACACCTCTCCTTCCTGATCCACTCTTACCTTATTTTCTTTCCCTTACGACAGAGGAGAAATACAAAGGTTGGTTTTGGAAGTGCAGAGGACCATCCAAAGAGATCACCCAGAGGAGAAGTAAGAGTAGCATTGTGATGTGAACAATGACATGTTGACGTCAATGAGCGACTAACATGTATCACGTCACCATGAACCTAACCAGTCTTAC
>JANRMT010062856.1:1065345-1091344 GCA_026402145.1 Polypterus bichir lapradei
ATTTTGCATAAGTGCTGCAAAGGACAATAGGAGCTGAGTGAGTGAGAGAGCTCAGCTGACATCACCAGGAAGTGCTCCGCTCACATTGTTCTGTAAACACTGCCTGCTCACGCTCAATCCAAGATGGAGAAGTCTTCTTTATCTTGGCCTGATAAAATCCTGGTTCTCAAAGTGGTTCTAATCCAGATGTCAAGGGTTTGTGGCTGACCACTGGCTGTTACCACAGTGCAAATCTCCAAACTGAGATGGTTCATGGTGTGTGCGTGTGTAGGTGTGTGAGACAAAATACCTCACAAGTGCCTTAGCCTAACCTGAACTTGTACTCCACACAGTTTCAGGACAATGAAAGCCGACGTTCTGTTACCACTCTTCTTTACTTCTTGACAGTCCTGAGGTGAACAATGATGGACCCTTTACTCATAAAGTTAATTCAGATATCACCTACTTGTTCTGCATTCATTTCAGTACTATAGAAATTGTTACATCTGTGCATGACATGGATTTGCTTACCTTTACACACCACACAAAGGATGATTCCAATGAGGAGGACAGCAGCAGGAACTCCAACAGCTATGCTCAACATGAAGACAGAAATTATGGGAGACCCTGTGTCTTGCAATGAGAGAATTAAGAAGATGTACAGTTAGCACATATTTTTATGAAATCTTCAGGATAATTCAGGGGTGATCCGACTTAGGATATTCACCCTGGGGGCACAGCAAGTTACTTCAGTATGATCCATCCATCCATCTATTATCCAACCTGCTATATCCGAACACAGGGACACGGGGGTCTGCTGGAGCAAATCCCAGCCAACAATCCCAGCAAGGCAGGAACAAACCCCGGGCAGGGTGCCAGCTCAATGCAGGGCACACACACCCACACACACACCCACACACCAAACACACACTAGGGACAATTTAAGATCGCCAATGCACCTAACCTGCATGTCTTTGGACTGTGGGAGGAAACCGGAGCACCCGGAGGAAACCCACGCAGACACGGGAAGAACATGCCAACTCCATGCAGGGAGGACTCAGGAAGCAAACCCAGGTCTCCTTACTGCGAGGCAGCAGCGTTACCACTGTGCCACCGTGCTGCCCCAGTATGATCTATCATTTCATTATACATGTGACTCCAAATTGCAAGAAACAGCTTCAGAAACAAGGGGAGATCCTGGTGTTCTCTCATCTTGTCAAATTTCCTCTTACACTTGGAATGCCTGTGATTTCCTGCCACTTTTGGTTTGTCCATGACAATAAATAAAGGAAAGACCCTATAAATGGCACCCATACTGACCAAATTGCTTATCTCATGTACAACTACTGCTGTGAGCCAGGGGAAGAACCCTTGCTGAGATGTAATAACTGCTATAACTACTCAAGGGTCATAATTAGAAGAAATCTGTTTATTTGTGCTTCTGCCATAAAGCATAGGTCAGGTCAAGTTGGGGAGCTTGCAATTGTACAGCGTATTGCCGCACCCACCTCACAAAGAAACAGCTCAGGATCCTGGTTGGCAACACCCAGGGGACACACGCGGTCCAGTCCCAACCTCCGGAAATGACTCTGTATCTGCTGCAGCTAGGTGTTATGTAGGCTCCCCCTTGGCCTGATCCAGCCACTCGGGTACTGAACAATGAGGATCATCCTCGGGTAATCGCACCACGTGGCTGCAGTGCCATAACTGACGCTCCCTCACAATGCAGGTAATGTGCCTTATTCAAGACTCCGTGAGCAACACAAGGTCAAACCAGTGATAACCAAGGACTCTCTGAAGAGACACGGTACAGTAAAGCATAGTGGATTAAGAAATGGTATTCATCAACATTAATCGAATCGACAGCTCTACTTGATACTTTGACTGGCAGAACATTTATGACCAGAACGCTGCAGTATCGGTCTGTGGATATATTATAAACAATGAACTCGTCAAAAATGTAAAGAAATTTTTGAGCCAGTAACGGGTTTTATTATCAACAGTAACTCTGCCGAAATGTAAAGAAACGGTTAATTGCTTTATTTTCACCAGCAATGTGACTAAAAGTTTCCATCGGACTGAGAGGCTTAGCACACGTGCCGTAAATATGATGTGCTTCTTTACGCCGTCCACACTTGTTGCACACAACGCATTTGGAGGTTAACGACTGTTTGCAGTCAGTGGGTGGCAAAACGTCCCGCTGTCCTGAGAGTCGTGACAAGTCGGACACATCATGAAGAAGAAACACTTTTGGGGCAGCAATCTGCATGAGTCCCAGAGCCTACAGGTTCCACAACATCCAACTCATTTTTGTCGCTCTCGATCGTTGTCATTATCATCAAAATATTCATCTTGCAAAAAACCTCGTTGTTGTAAAACGTCACTAGCTTTATTCCTTTATTGCAACAATTAAAGAAGGCTGAAATTGAGGCGCACACTCAAAATATAAAATACCCTTAACTCAGACTTGGACAATTTTGAGCCTTCATTTTGAATACATGATTGATGAAATTTAGGAACCAAATCCATTGACCTGCAAACTTTAATCTATTACCTGAGAAAAAAAAATCAGCAAACTGAGGAGAAACACAAGGACAAAGGAAGACCAGAGGTTCACCCATCTACACTCAACATCCCAACATGACAAAGTGAAAACAGTTTTTCAGATGTATTAAAAATCAAAAACTGGAACCTCTCCTTCCGAGAAGCATTCAGACCCTTTGCTATGGCAGTCCAAATTATTCTCGGATTGAATCTCCTGTTTGCTCCTTGAGATGTTTCTAGAACGTCATTGGAGTCCGCCTGCGGCAAACTGAATTGATTGGACAACATTCAGAAAGGCACACGTGTACCTGTGTACAGAGGGTTCCATCAAAAAAGAAATCTCCTTCATATCTTCCTGGTTTCTCCTACACAACAATGAGATCAAAAATAAATGAAATGGAGACCTTGGCTTTGGTCTCTTGTTTCTCAGATTTTTCTCCTTTACCTCAGAATTCTCACAGGGGTCTCCTCTTGACTTTCAGTGGATATCTCAGCAAAGTCACCCAATGGGCTCAGATCTTCCAAGTTGTGTCTTGACTTTTCTTGTTTACAATTTGAAGGTGTTTGCATTGTGTGCTCAGTAATATCTGGTGAAATGTATGGATGGTGGTAATCAAACACTTTACTAGGATTACAAAGCCTTAGTCCTCACTTCTGAGTAATATTATGAGTGGCTCTAAATTATATTGCTGTGCTTCAGTTAGATGAGACTCATTCTAGAAGAAATGGAAGGCCGTGTGGCACCGTGGTTAAGACTTTGGACTTCAAAGCCTGAAGATGTGGATTCAAATCCCACTACTAACACCATTTCGTGACCACAAGCAAGTCATTTCATCTGTCCGTGCTCCAATTAGCATGACTAAAGAAATGTAACCGATTGTATCTCAAATGTTGTATGTCGCCTAGACAAAGGAATCAAACCAATAATAACTAAAAACAGGAAGTTGTGAAAGAGATTAGGATGAGACTAGAAAGAGATCTTACAAAGTATACCCTGCCTTTTCAAACCAGATTCTCTATTTGGACTCCTTATGTCTCAGTCGTATCTCAGGCCTCCTTTTCTGTCTAAAGCTGTTTATCTGAAGGAATTTTAGGAGAAACATCGGTGACAAAGTTAATTCTTAAATAAAGCATAAATGAAGATATCTATTAATTCTGTGAGCCTTCAAAGATCAACCTTTGAGAAGTCAAACTTCCCAATGGGCCAACCTAATAAAGATTGTGGAAATTGAAGGGCTCAGATACTTTTCTGAATCTGCCATCGTTACATTCTACCATGCAGAGTGATGCTGAAGGAAGTGTGTTTTACTTGGTGTTGGTTTTACTGTCATGATGCCCCTAAGTTGAGGACAAGGGGCCCTAGAGATGCTTCTCTCTTACCTTTCACATTCAGTTGGACCCCTTCTTTCGCTTTGAAGGGTGTATTCATGTCTCCATCTTTGGATTTTTCACAATAATACGTTCCACTGTCATTAAGCTGAACAGATTTAATGGTGATGCTGAAGTTGACGGTAGATATCGCATCTGTCCTGATCACTTGGAGGTCATTGTTTTCACCTCCTGTGGGTGATGAAGAGTAAATGTGTTCTTGCCCATTACTCATTTTCTTCATCCATTTGACTTGTCCTTTTAGAAGCGGACTGGACAGAAGGCACAGTAAGGTCACGTCACTTCCCACTACTGCATCCATGGAGCCTTGTGACTGTTTGATGGTGATCTCTGAAACAGAAGAAATGGAAGACGGTCACACCGCTCAGTTTCCAACTCATCAGATGAACCTCAGAAAAGGAAGCATTTGTTAAAACAAAAGTGTCGAGGAGAATGCATTTGTTGCTGATATACTTTTAAAGAATTAATACTTAATGGGTTATTGTCTCTTAGATCTAATCCAGAAAGGTGTGTTTCATGCATCTTTAATTTGGTGTTTTGATACTGCGTTTTACCCAGGGCTATTTATTGAGCCTTTCCTTTGCTTCTGTTTCTATATTGTGCCCTTTGGATCTCTGGGGAACCAGTCTGAATAATCTCGATAACCACTCTGACTCTGGTCTTGGTTTAGCTTTAGGTAAAGCAGCTCCTTTAATCTCTTTAGCGGTTTGTTCAGCCCTTTATAAATGAGCCAAAAAACACTGAGTTTATTTCAACAGGAAAATATATTATTACCTGTAACATTACATCGAGTCCTAAGTTGTCTCAAAGCCTTGCTTAGTGTAATCTTTTTAGTTAGCCAATAAAAGGTGTTATTTTACTTGACTTCTCATTACATCCTGTGAAATGAATAGACCTTGGCACCAAAAGGAGGTTTGGGGCAGCCACCCGTGTACTTGAATAAGGCTGCAAAATGCGAAGCTTTGGTAACACCGAAGTGTGCAGGTTAAGTCCAACAATAGATATTGAGTGCAAATAGAGGATAACTGGCTATTAGTGACATAATCTAGGGCCAGAAATGGAAGTGACATCGTTGGAATCAGGCAGAATTTCCCGTGCCTGGCCTGCAGAGATAAAAGGGAAAGGTTCACTGCACCCCATCAACCCCTGGTCTGGTGTGGAATTACCTTCTTTTGGTCCTTCTAGCTGAAATGCGCAATTGTGTAACAATCCATAATGGCTAACACGGTACAACATGCTAGTACTACATGTAACAGAAACATAGAAATACCAAAGCATTAGCATAAATACAGGATGAAAGGTATATCTAGCCCCCAACATTGCAATCAGGAGAGTACAAGTGGGTTTCTTTCTATTCATTTGGTTGCTTGTGCGCAATAGGACAGAATGTCAGTGCCAGATCCGCACGTACGATGGATCCCTTGTGTAGTTGTAGGCTACCAACACCATCCAACCTCTGCTCCTTAGAGACAAGCTGACTGAGATGGGAGTAGACTCACACCTGGTGGCATGGATCGTGGACTATCTTACAGACAGACCTCAATATGTGCGTCTTGGGAACTGCAGGTCTGACATTGTGTTCAGCAATACAGGGGCGCCACAGGGGACTGTACTTTCTCCGGTCCTGTTCAATCTATATACATTAGACTTCCAATATGACTCAGAGTCCTGTCACTGCTATTGTGGGCTGCATCAGGAGTGGGCAGGAGGAGGAGTACAGGAAGCTAATCAAAGACTTTGTTAAATGGTGCGACTCAAACCACTTACATCTTAACACCAGCAAAACCAAGGAGCTGGTGGTGGATTTTAGGAGGCCCAGGCCCCTCATGGACCCCGTGATCATCAGAGGTGACTGTGCAGAGGGTGCAGACCTATAAATATCTGGGAGTGCAGCTGGATGACAAACTGGACTGGACTGCCAATACTGATGCTCTATGTAAGAAAGGTCAGAGCCGACTATACTTTCTGAGAAGGTTGGCATCCTTCAACATCTGCAGTAAGATGCTGCAGATGTTCTACCAGACGGTTGTGGTGAGTGCCCTCTTCTACGCGGTGGTGTGCTGGGGAGGCAGCATAAAGATGAAAGACGCCTCACGCCTGGACAAACTTGTTAAGAAGGCAGGCTCTATTGTAGGAGTAAAGTTGGACAGTTTAACATCTGTGGCAGAGCGACGGGCATTAAGCAAACTCCTGTCAATCATGAAGAATCCACTGCATCCACTGAACAGGATCATCTCCAGGCAGAGGAGTAGCTCCACTGACAGACTTTTGTCACTGTCCTGCTCCACTGACAGACTGAGGAGATCGTTCCTCCCCCACACTATGCGACTCTTCAATTCCACCCGGGGGAGTAAATGCTAACTTTTGTTTTATTTTATTTTTTATTTTTTTTATTACTATTTAATTTAATATTGTTTTTTGTATCAGTATACTGCTGCTGGATTATGTGAATTTCCCCTTGGGATTAATAAAGTATCTATCTATCTATCTATCTATCTATCTATCTATCTATCTATCTATCTATCTATCTATCTATCTATCTATCTATCACAAAGCAAGGCTTACTGACTTCCACTTTTCCCCGACACTCTGACAACTCTGACAGCTGCTGTCCTTTGACCAGACATTAGGAATCTAAAGTCCTTCCAGGCCTTTCACTTGATCACAATCAAGTATCTGATGTTTGAGAAAATGACAAACATTACAGGGTTTAATTTTCAGGGGGCATAAGAGAAAGTCCCTCTTGCTCTTTTCCTCTCCAGCCAGGAAGATGACAAACAAGAAGAGTAACAGAGAGCCTCCCTCCAACATACCCCTTCGTTGGCATTTTAATCTATGGGGGGACCCATTGTTAAAAACCGTGAATACCACACTGGTGTTCCCCTCAACAGCAGCAATAACGAGGTGTCTGCATTTTGGACCCTCAACCCCTTAATATTAGCTTGTGTGTTCTCTTCACATGGGTGGAAAAAAAGAAGCTGAAATAGTAGTTGAGGAAGCTACTGTAGCAATGAATACCCTAAGTCCTAAAGAGTATACCTTGCTTTTAGATTGAGAGGGTATTTTTGTAAGTTTTATAGAGGTGTCACGCATGTGCATCAGAGGGTCACCCTCCAAATGTCCTCCCAGGTATGTTGCTCCACCCCGGGCCAAGAAGAGGTGCTGATGCTAACTGTGTTGTCCTCCTTTTGTTTCACAGTACCAAAAATGCATGCAGTGAGGGCAACTGGCTCCGCCCCTTCCAGTCCCTGGGCCATAAAAGCAAGACCACCCGAAAGGAGAGTGTCACTGCATGACCGAGCGACCCGAGACTGGCAGAGCTCCTGTATGACTTGACATCACTCCATCACTGTGCCCTCCAGCTTATCGGGAGGATGTCATTTGCCGTACTTTCTACACCATTGTGTGCTTGCTTTCCTTTTCATTTGAAGTAGATAGGGACAGACAGGTGGGCACCCCAAAGTCATGATTTAGGCTGACAATTGAGGAATTATTTGATTTGTACTTTTAAAGAGTGGATCAGAGGGAGAAATCAACAAAAAAATTGGTCTTTGTCCCAGACATTATGGAGGGAACTGTGTATCCTACATTGATACAAACATGCGGTAGAAGCTGAATATCATGAAGGCATTTGCTTAAAAGCAACGATTTGTCACCCACCTTTCACAGTTAGGGTGACCCCCGGTCCTGAGGCGTACGGTTTGTTCTCATCTGCCTTTGTGTATTTCTCACAGTAATACTTTCCAGTGTCACTGACTCTAAGGTCTCTTATTGTGATGCTGAAGTTGGCATTTGTGTTCTCCACTGCCCAGTTCACTCGAGGGTCATTCTTGTCTCCTCCTTTGGGGGCTCCTGAGTAGAAGTGTGTGCGCTCGCTGCCAGCACCTCTGTACCACCTCAGTGGTCCCAGTGGCGTCTCACTGGACACAGTGCAGATCAAAGTGACGTTGCTACTCTCCACACCTTCCATTTGGCTCTGAAGCTGAGAGACTTTGAATTCTATAAATATCAGAGAGAAACAGTAAGAAAAAAAAATGAATAAACATTTTTTATTTAAGTTAGCAGCTCAGTGTTTTCAACTGTTATTATGATGATTTTTTCATAAATGTATTTAGATGGAGAAAACTTTCAAAAGTTTCAAGGTAGCATCATCAGTAAGAAAAACAGATTAAGAGAGGAACAATAATAATAATAATAATAATAATAAGAAGAAGAAGAAGAAGAAGAAGAAAGGGGGGAGTACTTCGAAGACATCCTCAATCCCACTAACATACCTTCCAATCAGGAAGCAGAGCGTGGGGACTCCGAGGTGGGCTCCCCCATCTCTGGGACTGAGGTCACCGAGGTGGTCAAAAAACTCCTTGGTGGCAGGGGCCCTGGGGGTGGCTGAGATACGCCCGGAGGTCCTCAAGGCTCTGGATGTTGTAGGACTGTCTTGGTTGACAAGTCTCTGCAACATCGCATGGACATCGGGGACAGTACCTCTGGATTGGCAGACAGGGGTGGTGGTCCCCCTCTTTAAGAAGGGGGACCGGAGGGTGTGCTCCAACTACAGAGGGATCACACTCCTCAGCCTCCCTGGAAAAGTCTATCCGGGGGTTCTGGAGAGGAGGGTCCATCGGATAGTCGAACCTCGGATTCAGGAGGAACAGTGTGGTTTTCGTCATGGTCGTGGAACAGTGGACCAGCTGTACACCCTTAGCAGGGTCCTGGAGGGTGCATGGGAGTTTGCCCAACCAGTCTACATGTGTTTTGTGGACTTGGAAAAGGCGTTCAACTGTGTCCCTCGGGGAATCCTGTGGGGGGTGCTCTGTGAGTACGGGGTACCGGACCCCCTGATAAGAGCTGTTCGGTCCCTGTACAACTGGTGTCAGAGCTCGGTCCGCATTGCCGGCAGTAAGTCGAGCCCATTTCCAGTGGACTCCGCCAGGGCTGCCCTTTGTCACCATTTCTGTTCATAACTTTTATGGACAGAGTTTCTAGGCACAGCCAGGGTGTTGAGGGGGTCCGGTTAGGTGGACTCAGGATTGGGTCACTGCTTTTTGCAGATGTTTTCCTGTTTGCTTCATCAGGCCGTGATCTTCAGCTTTCTCTGAATCGGTTCACAGCTGAGTGTGAAGCGGCTGGGATGGGAATCAGCACCTCCAAATCAAAGACCATGGTCCTCAGCTGGAAGAGGGTGGAGTGCCCTCTCAGGGTTGGGGGAGAGATCCTGGCCCAAGTGGAGGAGTTCAAGTATCTCGGGGTCTTGTTCGTGAGTGAGGGAAGAATGGAGCGTGAGATCGACAGGTGGATCGGTGCGGCATCTGCAGTGATGCGGGCTCTGCATCAGTCTGTCGTGGTGAAAAAGGAGCTGAGCCATAAGGCAAGGCTCTCAATTTACCAGTCGATCTACGTTCCTACCCTCACCTATGGTCATGAGCTATGGGTAGTGACTGAAAGAACAAGATCGTGAATACAAGCGGCTGAAATGAGTTTCCTCCGCAGGGTGTCTGGGCTTTCCCTTAAAGATAGGGTGAGAAGCTCAGTCATCCGGGGGGGTCTCAGAGTAGAGCCGCTGCTCCTCCGCATCGAGAGGAGTCAGATGAGGTGGCTCGGGCATCTGATCAGGATGCCTCCTGGACACCTCACTGGTGAGGTGTTTTGGGCACGTCTAACCGGGAGGAGGCCCCGGGGAAAGACCCAGGACACGCTGGAGGGACTAAGTAAGAGCTAGAAGAAGTGGCCGGGGAGAGGGAAGTCTGGGCCTCTCTGCTCAAGCTGCTGCCCCTGCAAACCAACCTCAGATAAGCAGAAGAGGATAGATGGATGGATGGATGAAGAATTAAAGAAGGCATGGCTGCCCAGTGGTTAGCTCTGCTGCATTATGAACTCGTCCTGGATTGTTCTCCCAGTGTCTATCGGTGGTTTCCTTCAGGCTCTCCAGTTTTTCTCTCATATTCCAAAAGATGTGTGCATTAGGACAAATGCAAAACTGGCCTCAGTGTGGTCGTGAGTGTGATTCTATATAAGAATGAGATGTGTGATTGACTGGCACCCTGTCCTGAGCTGCTTCCTCTCCTGCAACAATGCTAGTAGGATTAATTGGGCTAAGGAATGTTATATTATATTGTACAAATAATAATAATACAGTGGTTTGTAGTACTGTCTAACATCTCTTAAGTTTCAGGTTTCATTTCCTAGGATAGGCTCCAATGTGATACCCAGGGTGCCCACAGCCTTGGGTGTCTTCTGCTTCATGGGACATTGATAGTTATAACCGAGGTGGATTTGGCCATATGAGGACAAGTCAAGTCAAGTTGGGAAGCATGCACCCACTACACAACGAAACAACTCGGGATCCCGGTTTGCAACCCCCCAGGCAGACACGTGGTCCAGTCCCACCTACTCTCTTCCGCAGCCAGGTGGCCTCGTCCAACCATTTGGGTCCTCAACAATGACGGTCCTGTGAGCCGGATCACCCTCGGGGAAATGCGGCACATGGCTGTAGTGCCGTAACTGACACTTCCTCGCGATGCAGGTCATGCGCCTCCGTGAACAACTGCTCATTCGACACAAAGTCAAACCCAAGGATTTTCCAGAGAGACACAGTACCAAAGGAGTTCAGTCTTCGTCTCAGGTCACTGGATAGCGTCCATATCTCGCAACCATATAGCAAGACAGGAAGCAGGAGGACTCTAAAGACTTGGACCTTCGTCCTTTTGCAGAGATATCTGGAGCGCCACACACCCCTTTCCAGCAACCTCATGACACCCCATGCTCTCCCAATCCATCTACTGACTTCATAGGAAGAGTCACCAGTGACATGAATGTCACTGCCAAGGTAAGTAAACCTCTTGATGAGGTCGACACTCTCTACGCAGACAGACACATTGCTGATGGTCGTGCCCAAGAGGTCATTAAAGACCTGGCTTTTGGTTTTTATCAGGACACTCGCCAGCCCAGACACTCAGACTCCTCACTCAGTCTCTCGAGCTCCCCGATCAGAGCCTCCATTGACTCTGTGAAGATTACAGCATCGTCAGCAAAGTCAAGATCTGTGAATCTCACCAACAGATGCCCCACAGTCGCTGGACCCCACGACTATGCCCAACACCCAGTCCATACAAGCATTGAACAGAGTAGAGCAGAACACACCACTGATAAACCCCAGAATCAACTGGGAAAAACACAGAGGGTCCTGCTTCCACTCTGCACAGCACTCACAGTACCAGTGTACAGGCCGGCCATGATATCCACCTTGAGGGGATCCCATGAACCCTCAAGATGTCCTATGGGGCACAGGGTCCTGTGGATGAGGACACAAGCAACAAATTATAGTACAGAGTGCATAGTGCTTTTTTTATTAAAACAAGGACATAGTGTCCAAAGTGCAGTGCTAAAATAGGGGCTTTTAATAAATAATCCATAAAATCAATAGTGTGTAACAATCAGCTATCACCAAGTTGAGTTACTAACACACCAAGGTTAAATTCTAGAATGTTCCCCAAATAAAAAAAAAAAAACTATACCCCTTTAATTTTTTGGTGTGACAAAACCAAAATATACTTAGAATTTTGATTTAACTCATCAGCAACTACAGATACTGGAACATACATTTCTATGTACAGTCAACCCTTGATATACGACCGGCCTGACATGCGAACAACTTGATTTACGACCAAAATTTTTGTTTTGATTTACGACCAACGTCTTGCGTTACGACCCGAATGCGGTCACGTGTATCCGCTTGTGCGATTGTAAACAAACAGCCGAGAGCGTTCGTAAGCGTCAGTCGGAGCCCAGATACATGTGTTTGTGGACGTAATTTCGATCAGTGCAGTGATTTATCTATTGTCACACACGTGCGCATGGGAGGCAGCTAAAGGGCTTGAGTGAAGGCAGTTCGGAGGCATACCGGGGTGTGGCAGAGTGCACTGACTCTTTTTCTCCCTTGCCTGTAGACCATTCCCGGGGGATTCCACCTGGCTCTCCTGACATCACTTCCGGGACCGAGCCAATGGAAGTCGGCCACACCAGCTCCAGTCCCTCTGATGTCACGTCCGGCTATGAACCAATGGTGGAAGACCACGTGCCAGATCCATATGACCTCACTTCCTGTCTTCCCCTTTAAAACCTGCCCCTTTTCCTTTGTTTCCTCAGTCTTGTTTTGGACTCAGTTGAATGCACTTCAGTGCTGGTTATTTGTTAAAAACGACTTTTGCAGCCAGGATACCACATTATACGGGTGGCTGCCCCAAACCTTTATCTGTCCATGTCTCGTTCTTGTGACACTATATATATAATTCACTAAGACCATGGCAAGCAAGACGCATAATTGCTAAGGAAGGAAGAAAAGGTAACGAAGGTAAAGACAGCGATCACAATCGAAACGAAGAAGGAAATTATGCGGAAATATGAGAGTGGCGTTCGTGTGACTGATCTCGCTAATATGAACGGCATGTCGAAATTCACCATCTCGACAATTTTACAAAGAAAAGATTTGCATAAGGAGGCTCCTTCTAAACAATAATCACCTTCCGATTCATTCTCCTCCTCCTCCTCCCTTCCTCCAGCCCAAAGATGTCAAATTAAATGGTGAGTACAGTATGAAATTGTTTTTCTGGTAGGCTAGGCACTTTTTATAACTTTTTGGTTAGTACATTAGAAAAATTATTGGCGTTTTGGTAAATTATGCACATTATACAACCCTTTTTTATTATGAAAAGTTTAAGTAAGTGTTGTAGTGGGAGGTTCGGAATGCATTATGGGTATTTCCATTATTTCTTATGGGAAAAATAGTCTTGACTTACAACCAGCTTGAGTTACAACCAGCCCTCGCGAACGAATTGAGTTCGTAAGTCAAGGGTCCACTGTATACAGTAGAATGTTAGAATAAACTCAAGCAAAAAATGTCTTATTTTCCACTTTTCCACCAAACAAGGGAATAATCTCTGTTTTCTTTTCCTAAAAGGACTGATCTCACCCAACCCATGTGGGCCTCCATCCATCCATTATCCAACCCGCTATATCCTAACTACAGGGTCACGGGGGTCTGCTGGAGCCACTCCCAGACAACACAGTGCGCAAGGCAGGAAACAAACCCCAGGCGGGGTGCCAGCCCACCACAGGGTGCACACACACCGACTAGGGACAATTTAGAATCGCCAATGCACCTAACCTGCATGTCTTTGGACTGTGGGAGGAAACCGGAGGACCCCCACGCAGACACGAGGAGAACATGCAAACTCCATGCAGGGAGGACCCGGGAAGCAAACTCGGGTCTCCTAACTGTGAGGCAGCAGCGCTACCCACTGCGCCACCATGCCACCCCGCGTGTGGACCTTCTTATCTTAAATGATAGTTGTTTTGTTTTTCTTTTTCTAGAGTCCAGTAAGCATAATCCACTAAATGAATTATCTGGAACCTTCTCCATTTCCCCTTGATCTCCACGACCATTTTGTAATCCTTTTCTACCTCCCTCAGGATGATGAGCTTCCTTTTACACCTTGGATCAACATAAAAGTTCCTGTGTTCACATTACCTCTGGCAGTCTTCTCAAAATAAAAGCTTAGCAAGGAATTGGAGTTTCAGTAACATCCCTATCCCTTCCAAATGTAAAATTCTAGCTCACTGTGCTTTTGTCACAAGTGGTGTGGATGATAAAACCAATAAATATGACTACCTCAACAACTCCTACCATGTCACATGTGATGGCCAGTGACAAGTCCACCTTCGACCATCAGTGTGAAGTGTCCATAACTGAAGAGCAAGTAAGGAGACACACAGGAAGAGGAAGAGATGTGGGACCAGGTGGGGGTCGATCCTCGAGTTCTTAAGGTCCATGCTGACCAACGGACCACCTAAGGATTCAGAAAGCGCCAAGGCTGTGGAAAACAACCTTCATTGTTCCTGTTCCAAAGAAGACAAGCGCCTCTTCATCTAATGACTACAGACCAGTGGTACTTTTGTCTCACATCACAAAGACCCTTGAGAGGCTGGTCCTGGACTATAGAAGTCCTCTTGTGGTAGACCATCTGGGCCAACTGCAATTTACCTATTAGACAAAGATTGGAGTGGAGGATGCAATTATCTGTCTGCTCCACAAGGCTCGACAAAACCTGCAGCACTGTGAGGAGGGTGTTTTTTTGATTTCTTTAGTGCCTTCAATACCATCCAGCCATCCCTGTTAAGGGATAAACTCAGAGATCTGTAGGTGGATGAGCCTGTGAGATCCTGATGATGGACAATCTGTCAGGCAGACCACCAGTTTATGAGACTGTGTGAGCAACACCAGGAACAGGCCTGTCACTCTGTACACCTCAGACTACAAATATAACAGCAGGCCAGGTCACTGTCAGAAATTCTCAGATAATTCTGCGATTATTGATAAGGGGGATGAGACACAGGAGAGGAGTCAAGTGGACAACTTTGTTCCTTAGTGCAAAGAGAATTGTCTCAATCTTAACATCAGCAGAACACGGGAATTGGTCATTGAGTTTGGCTACACCAAAAAGCCACCATATTTGGTCACTATTCAAGACGTAGATGTAGAGGTGGTCCACTCCTGCAAGTGGTCCACATTAATGACAGGTTGGACTTGTCTCAGAACACAGAGGAATTAGAGAAGAAAGGGCAGAGTGGGCTCTTTATCCTTAGGAGACTGTGCTCTTTTAATGCGGGGGGTGACATCCTTCATATCTTCTACAACTCCGTGATGGCCAGTGTGGTGTGCTGGGCTGGTAACATCACTTTATGAGAGGCCCATCAATTCACCAAGCTAATACACATTAAAAGCTCAGTTATGGGACAAACTCTGGAGCACCTGGAGGTCGTAGCGAAGGAGAGAATTAAAACATAACTGAATGCCATTATGGAAAATGATGCACATCCTCTCTCTGATTCCAACACTGAGGACTTTCAGCCAATGAATTATTCAAAAGAAACACAAATGGTAGTCCTTTATACCAACAGCAATTTGCCTGCATAATGCCTCACTGACCACCAAGGTTGTTTTTAATTTTCTTGGTTTACAGTCATTCTGGTGGGTGGTCAGACCAAAGCATGTGTGTTTATTTATTTATTGATTGATTGATTGATTGATTGATTTATCTGCCTATTTATGTATGAGCTTCTATCTATCTATCTATCTATCTATCTATCTATCTATCTATCTATCTATTGTATATCGCTTTTCAGATCTATTTATCTATCTGTCAATTATATAGTGGCTTTCAGATCTATCTATCTATCTATCTATCTATCTATCTATCTATCTATCTATCTATCTATCTATCTATCTATCTATCTATCTCTCAGCAGTGTGTTTGTTTGTGGAGAGAATGTCTTCCTCATTGAGAGGTTTACTTACCTCGGCAGTGACATTCATGACTCTGGTGACCCTTCCTGTGAAGTCAGTAGATGGGTAGGGAGAGCATGGGGGGTCATGAGGTCGCTGAAAAGGGGTGTGTGACGCTCCTGATATCTTCTGCTAAAGGACAAAGGTTCAAGTCTTTAAAGTCCTGGTGACTTCCTGTAATGCAATATGGTTGCGAGACACGGCCGCTATCCAGTGACCTGAGATGAAGACTGGACTCCTTCGGGACTGTGTCTCTTAGAAGAATCCTTGGGTCCTGCTGGCTTGACTTTGTGTTGCTCATGGAGTCCCGAATGAGGCAGATGACCTGCATTATGAGGGGTGTCAGTTATGGCACTACAGCCATGTGGCGCAATTACCCGAGAGTGATCCGGCTCATTGTTGAGGACCAGAGTGGCAAGACCAGGACAGGGGGATGCCAACCTAACACCTGGCTGCTCCAGATAGAGGGTCAATTCTGAAGGGTAGAACTGGACTGCACGTCTGCCTGGGGGGGTTGCCGACTGGGATCATGAGCTGTTTTGTCGTGTGGTGGGTGCGGCCACACGCTGTACCACTGCAGGAGCCCCAGCCTGACCTGACCTCACCTGTTGGGTGTCTAAATGGGTACCGAAGCCCATGGATACCACCAACTAGTAGGTTGGAGCAACCTTTAGCGTTGATATGAATCCTCCCCAAATCTCTCCATTGCACTGCCCTCCCAGCCTGTTAAGGCGTTAGGGCCAATTCCAACATGCGTGTCATCCATTACATGGACATTTTACTCTCATATCTTGAAGATGCGCAGGTAGTGCTGATCAGAGACTCTAAAGTGTGTACCTCTGAGTGTACTGGTGTCCCATCCGCTGGCTGTCAGGTTGTGCTTAATGCTGCAAAAATAAGCTCATCCTACTACAAAAATATGCTATGAGAATGAATACTTTATGGCTTCATTTAGATACAGGCATAGCAGAAGTAGAAATGTTCAGTAAAATTCAATAATTTAATTGACGACTCTAGTTTTTGTGCAAGTTTAAGTAGATAACGAGTAATGGAAAATGTTTGCAATTTGAGATGTGTAGTGGTGTGACCTGTTTGGTTTTAATGATCTTATTTTTATTTCTATTTTTAGAATAATTAGCTTCACACTTAAAAGATGTTTTTCTTGGTGTGAATGGCATTCTCAGCATTGGCGTGAAAGCCAGACGTGGCTTTGACCATATGGGGGTCTGGCAATTGAAAAACAGAAGTGACTTTCATCATCTGGGGGTCTTAAAAATGAATGACAAAAGTGACAGTGACCATTTTGGGGTCTTGCATGTGAAAGCCAGAAGTGACTTTGACCATTTAAAGGGGCTCTGTTAGCTCACATGCCAGTGCTACTGGGCTGCTGATGCCCCCCAGGACCCGGAGTTGAGAACGTTTGATTTTTTTTTTTTGCACATTAGGAAACCCTAGCAGTAGATGTTCATTTACATCTTGCACATTTAGACAGCAGCAGTGTTGAATCCTGTCAGCTTCTATCTGTTGGAGTTACCATATAATTTTTAATTACCCTCAAATAAATGCACCAGTTTGTGGAAGGGCTAATTTGTGGTGCATCAGTATGGTGGACTGTCCTTCACAATGAAGACAAAGAACACTTCAAGAAAATCTATGAAAAGCACAGGTCAAGGGATGGAGACAAGAAAAGTTCCATGTCACCAAATATACATTTAAACTCTAATCCATCTTTCTTCCTCTTCTTCTTCATCTTCTTCTTCTTTTGGCTGCTCCTGTTAGGGCTGCCACACTGGATCATCTTTTTCCATATCTTCCTGTCCTCGTCATCTTCTTCTGTCACCCCCATCACCTGCATGTCCTCTCTCACCACATTCATAACCTTCTCTTAGGCCTTCCTCTTTTCCTCTTGCCTGGCAGCTCTATCCTTAGCACCCTTCTCCCAATATACTCAGCATCTCTCCTCTGCACATGACCAAACCAACACAATCTCGCCTCTCTGACTTTGTCTACCTACCTGAGCTGACCCTCTAATGTCCTCATTTCTAATCCTGTTCATCCTCGTCACACCCAATGCAAATCTTAGCATCTTTAACTCTGCCACCTCCAGCTCAGTCTCCTGTGCCACCGTCTTCAGCCCATATAACATAGTTGGTCTCACTACCATCCTGTAGACCTTCCCTGTCGCTCTTGCTGATACCCGTCTGTCACAAATCACTCCTGACACTCTTCTCCACTCACTCCACCCTGTCTCTTTTTCACTTCTCTTCCACAATCCCCATTACTCTGTACTGTTGATCCCAAGTATTTAAACTCATCCACCTTCGCCAACTCTACTCCCTCATCCTCACCACTCCACTGACCTCCCTCTCATTTACACACATGTATTCTGTCTTGATGTTCCTACTGATCTTCATTCCTCTCCTCTCTAGAGCAGATCTCCACCTCTCCAGGGTCTCCTCAACCTGCTCCCTACTCTCGCCACAGATCACAATGTCAACAGCAAACATCACAGTCCACGGGGACCCCTGTCTAATCTCGTCTGTCAACCTGTCTATCACCATTGCAAATAAGAACGGGCTCAGAGCCGATCCCTGATGTAATCCCACCTCCGTCACTCCTACCGCAGACCTCACCACTGTCACACTTCCCTCGTACATATCCTGTACAACTCTTATGTACTTCTCTGCCACTCCCGACTTCCTCATACAATACCACAAAACCCCAACCCTAAAGGGCTAAATTTCCCCCTGGGGACAAATAAAGTTCTATCTAAATCAGTCATTCAGAAATGGAAAGAGTTTGGCAAAGAAAAGAGAATGGTGGCAAAACATCATGAAACATCCCCTCCATCCCCTCCAGGAGGCGCTCTCTCTTGGAGCACTTTCAGAGACAGGCTCATTCCACCATGGTATGCTAAGAAGCGCCTCTGGGGGGGTCTTTTCTGCCCACTGCTATCAGGCAATTCAATGCTTCCTCTGGACGTACTCTTTAATTGTTATTTTTTTATTTATTTATTTATCGATTGATTGATTGACTGTATTATCTGGCCTGTGAGCCTTTATCCTTGTTTTTTATGTTTCCGCTGCTGTATGTGTTTGAGTTTCCCCACGGGATTAACAATCTTTAGCCAATCTAATTTTATCTAATCTAACAGTTTATCGGTGTTAGAAAGGCAAACTAAATCCGCCCTTATCCAGCGTCCCACAGGGAAATTTTCCCGAACAAAAGGCTGATCTTTGATGGTCCATGAAACTTCTCATTAATGTTCATTTAAGAACCAACCTTGTCACAGAAGGACATTATTACTCGTTATTTCACGTATAGTATGCTTGTCACATTTTGATAACTGCTCGATGGTAGGTGCGAGTCGTCATTTAGCTGGTTTGGCTCTGCTTGATCGAGGGTGTCGACATTTCTCAGTTGCACACGCATGTTGCCATAAATATACGCAAGCTTTGGTGTAACATCTTCTATAATAAATCACGAAGTTTCCTTGAAAAGCTGCGTACGCACACTTCGAGACTCTTTTTGTGTGTACGCAAACTTTACAGAAGAGGTCCCCCTGGAGGGTTTCATTTTCTGATTAGAACCCGTTTCCTTTCTGCTAAAGGTGAAGACTCATTAGGTAACTTTTGCGGTGCTTTTCAGTCACGGCCTACATTCACAACGTCTTAGCGAGTCAGAGGCAGTCAGTGTTACGATCCCATAAAGTGAGTTGCCGAATGTGACGCCCCCATTGACTCCCTCTAGCATGTTTTTGGCTGTAGTGGTAGGCGCTACATGCATGGGAGCTGACAACCAATGATGGCTCCTTTGGAAGAAACAATTAATTAATTAATTAAGAAGGAACGCGAGGTGGTTTGGACGTGACAAACAGAAGAGAAGCTCGCCTGTCAGATGTCTTGAGCTTTATGTACAACAACAGAATGGAAAAGAAACGGAGAGAAGGGGCAGAGATTGTGACATAGCTGTTAACCCTTCGTACAACATCGACTCCGTCAGGCAGCACGTTATTAGCTCTCACGAAAAGGGGGCGAGCGCAACTGTGCTAGGACAGGCCACACATAGTCTGGCCAGTGATTCGCAGTCGTGTAAAATGACACTGCCCAGCGAAGAGATCAGCAAAGGCAGTTGGCACATCTGACAGTCCTAACGACTAGAAGTCAGAATGTTCAAAATAAATTTTTCGGGCTTAATTTTTAGTTAACCCACTTTTTACGATTTGGAACCCTGAATTACCCTTTTCAGTTTTAAGCAGCAGAACTAAGGATTTCATTGATTCCTATTTTCTTAACCCAGCCACAGAGGATGCACAAACCAGTGTGTTTCTTCGTGTCGGTCCCAAGCCCGGATAAATGGGGAGGGTTACGTCAGGATGGGCATCCAGTGTAAAGTTTTGCCAAATCCATATGTGGACAGATTATCCGCTGTGGCAACCCCTAACGGGGGAAGAAGAGAAGAAGAAAATTGATTCCTATTTTCTTAACCCAGACATCATTAATTTGGTTCCGTGTTAATAAAATGTTTAGAAATAAACGAAGGAGAAAAGGGAAGAGCTGTGAAGTACAAATATGTTGTGGTCCACAAAACATGCTGTTCACAGAAAAGAAAATTCTACAATAAAATGTGACAGAGAGGGGGCGCCACCGAGCCCCAAACCCTGGGCACAGACAACACAAAACAGAGTTTTTTTTATGATCAAATTACCTCACAAAGGTTACACACGCATAAGTGCAATCAAATTCTTCTTCCTTCCTTCCCTCTCTTAACTATCTATTCACCTTCCTCCAACAAGTGTTGCCTTCCTTCCTTACTTCCTCCTAACTCTGACTCAACTAGCTGACTTACTTTTATGTTGGATCTGGGAATACTTTGGGGGTTAAACAGGGACTATGAATCCATGCAGCACCCTCTGACAGAACCCATGGGACCCAGCAGGGCTGACTCATGACTCTAATAATTCCCATCATGCCCTGCAGGTGTCTACATAGATACCAAGGTTCTGGGATGCTGCCATCTTAAGGATGGGGGAATAAACATATATCGTAATAGGAGCCCCACTGCTTGAGTAAGGGTCCCATACCCATCCCAGATGGGATGCTAGTCCATTGCTGTCGCTACATTCTGGCTTCCCTTTCTCAGCAAGGGCCCCGTTTTGTCCAACCTTTCTTCTAATTAAGATATGTCTTGGTTGAATGAAAGAAGTAACAATCCATATAGTCGAATATCACGTTTTGTTATGATCAAGGACTGTCTTCAAAATTTGGAAACTGGCTGGAACAAAAACATTGCAACCACTGAGGCCCACCAAGACCATGACTGAGGATGCCTACTTTGAATTTTCTCGAGTGTGGTTTAAGTGGTCAAGCAGAGCATACTGGCTATTCAAGTATTAATGTCCTCGTAAGCTGCAGACATTGTTTTTGTGTACGTCTATTTGTGGAAGGCCCTAAAATTAAAAACAAAGCAAGCCTTGCTAAACTGGGGGGAGGAAATGGACGGAAACCCAATCAAAAGCTGTATTTCCTGGCCAAAGTGTACAGAGAGCAGCAGACGTGTTTAATTTTACTGAATTTCAGTGAGAATAGAAAGCTGGCGATGCTCATGCTGAGGCTCACTTCTGCTTCAAAAATCAAGTTAAAAATAAATACTACAGTCAAGTTTAATTTTCACTTCTTATTGGATTTTTTGATTTACACTCCACTTTTTAAATTTTTAAAGTTTCTCCTTCTGTTTATGAAATGAACTTCGCAATGTGGTAATTGATATAAATTCTACATACAGTGCCTTGCAGGGTTTTTCCTGTTTTCTTGCACTCCAACCTGGTATTCAAATGGATTTTTGCAGGGTTGGCACCATTTGACTTACACGGATTTTGATGCTGCAAAATATTTTCTCGTTGCGACACAAAGAATATTTAAGACGAAAAAGAAAAAACAAAAACAAATCCTGGGTGGGCATAGATATTCACCGAAAACTCAATACTTTGCAGAGCCCCCAGTCTCCTGGTTAGCTTCGCCATTGGAATTGTCACCCATTCCTCAAGGTTCCAACTCCTTTAAGCTTGATGGGTTGTGTTGGTGTCCAACCATGTTCAAGTCATGCCACGGACTCTCCACTGGATTAATGTTTGAGCTTTGACGAGACCACTCCAAGACATTTCAATGTTTCCCAGTGCAGCTTTAGCAATATGACGAGGTTCCTTGTTCTGCTGGAACATGATCTGTCATCCCAGTCTCAAATCTCTGGCAGACTCAAACAGGTTTTTCTTCAAGAACTGCCCGGTATTTACCGCATATAGTCGCATTTAAGTTCTCTCATGGATATGATTGATTTTACCGTATAGTTTCCGGTATTTTATAATGTCGGTTGGATAAGTCAAATGTGGAAAACTGACGCTATTGGTCCTGGAGATTAAGATATGCTAATGCCCACCTGAGTAACCACGGAGCACACAGCCTTGTTTTCTCTGTGTATTGTGCCTACGTGACCACACGGTAACACCAAAACTATTCTGGAGTGATGTTTGCACAGTTTTGTGTTTTTTTTTGTATCTCACACCCTCATACACCTTTATCGTAAGAGCATGTCTTATCTGCGATAGAATGTTCGATCAGAAGAAAATATGAAGCTGGTTTTAAATTAAACGTCATTGAAGTGGCGAAAGAAATTGGTAACTGTGCTACTGCAATAAAATTCAATGCGCCTGAGAAACTGGTGTGAGATTGGAGGAAGTAACAAGATGTAAAAACAAAAAAGTGTTGTATTTTTGAACGGACGGATAATTTGGAGTCTGATTTTAGGATCGATTTTTCGGGTTTCAAGACCCCACTTATATGCGAGTATATATGGTAGTGCCATCCATCTTTTACTTCAGTGGTGACCAGTTGCCCAGTCCCCACAGCATGAGGCCACCAACACTGTGGGAATGGTGATCTCTGGGTGAAGGGGAGCGTTGGGTTTGTGGCACCCATGGCATTTCCCATGATGGCCAAAGAGTACGATAATTTTAGTCTCGTCTGACAAGAAAACCTTCCATTTGTTTGGGGAGAATTTAAATTTTAAGCTCTTTTTCGACAGAATTTTGCTGTCTGCATGGAAAAACGTAAGCGAGGCTTACATAGACAGTCTACCCTCCATCTCACTTTTGCAGGGAGAATGAACACTGTCATGATGAATATCCTTCCTAACCTTCTGTTTCTATTTCAGAACATCCCCATATACCAGCATTTCTCAACCTTTAAGTATTTGCGACCCGAGTTTTCATAACAGTTTTAATCGCACCCCCCTAACGTTTTTTTGAAAGGAGCCCACTAATACCAATTTGTTCTTTTTTAATTAATGATATATCATAGATGCATATTTTATTATACCTACTTAACTTTTATCGACATTTATCTAACTCTATATTTATTTTTCAAGTAATGAGAATGTAGTTTAAGTTAATTTGTTTTGGTTTCAATAGATGCATTTTTCATATTTTTGATTCTTGTTTTCTTTTTTTCACATCTTCGCGCCCCCCTTTTTGTGACTTTGCGCCCACCTAGGGGGGCCTGCCCCACAGATTGAGAACCACTGTCAAATACATTAACAAATCATTTTTTTATAAAGTTAGATTCAATCATAACTTCATTTATTTGGAATTACAAACATCCACGCATCCAAAGGGCTACTCTACAATGACCTAAGGCAGAAGGTGGCATGGCACTACCTAACTATCAGTTTTATTACTGGGTGGCAAATATACAAATTATAAAAACCTGGACATTGACACAAATAGATGAACACACACTAGCGTGGTCTGCAAAAGAAATGAAATCCTGCTGTACTTCTTCTTTGCTTTGTACCCCATTAATACAAGTTATCATCAATATACTGTCAATCCAATTGTGCTTCATTCACTCAGGATATGGAACTAATGCAGGAAGTACTTCAAGATAGAGAAGCTTTTAACTGTGGCGCCTCTACCTGATAACCACCTTTTCCCACTCTCTCAAACTTACACAGTTTTTAATGTTCGGGATTAAATCACTTAGAGATTTGTACATAGATAACGTCTTTGCCTCCTATGAACAATTACACTCCAAATTGAGCTTCCCATTAACACAATTTCTCTGAATTAGAAACTTTGCTAAACAAAATCTGCCCAGCTTTCCTCACCTCCCACCTACTTCTATTCCAGAAGAAATATTGATCAGGCTTGAGGACTCGGACAGCATTTCTGTAATATATAAAACATTTTGAAGTCCCTTCATTTCAAAGATCCAAGAGTGCTGTGGGAAAAGAATCCCTCACTCAACATTTCAGAAAAGGAGTGGAAGGCAGCCATGCACAGAATTCACTTGTTATAATTGTTATATAATTGTTGAAATTATTCAACGTAAAATATTTTATCGAGCACATCTGTTTTGTTCAAAATTGTCCAAAATGTTTCCAGGGCGAGATCCAATCTGCAAACTTTGCAATCGAGCTTTAGCCTCACTAGGCCCCAACCTACCTGGAAAGGGGTCTCTCTTTGAACTGCCTTTCCTGAGGTTTCTTCCATTTGTTTCCCTACTGGGTTTTTTTGGGAGTTTTTCCTTGTCTTTTTAGAGAGTTAAGGCTGGGGGGCTATCAAGAGGCAGGGCCTGTTAAAGCCCATTGCAGCACTTCTTGTGTGATTTTGGGCTATACAAAAATAAACTGTATTGTATTGAATTGTATTTTAGGTGATCACCAAATTAACATTATTTTGGACCAAAATCTTTAAATGCCTATCAGACAGCCTTGGGGTCACAATCCGTCCTAATCCACTAACAGCTGTGTTTGGTCAGCTGACAGAGGGGCTTAAAGTGGAGAAGGACAAACAAACAAACTGTAATTGCCGTTACTTCACTATTAGCACATAGACTTATCTCGCTCAACTGGAAGAATCCAAGCCCACCACTGTTAAGTCAGTGGGTAACTGATGTTAAATACTATTTGAAATTGGAGAAAATCAAAATCTCACTTAGAGGATCTGTTCAAAACTTTTTTAAAACCTGGGAGGATCTGATAAATAACATTGAGAAGAAGGAATATTCTCTTGAATTTGGATTTAAGAATCTCCCTGGTTGTGCTACGTTTTAACCCATTACAAACTGCGTGGTTGTCTTTATGATATTAGATGTTGTCCATCCAGATATGGATTTAAAAATAAAAGCTCATGGAACTTCTAACTGACTAATAAACACACTGTAGGTCACCCCAATTGTAAATTGTCACAGCTGCTTTATAAGGCTCAATAATACAAAACCAACCCTTTGCTGACGCCTTGTTAGAGAACAGTAACTCACTAACACACATCTCCAGTTAGCTTCCATAATAAAAAAAATGAAATAAAAAGTGCCAAGTACAACAATGAAATGATGTGATAAATAACATGAAAATGAACACTGGGCAAAAGGCGATAAATAAATAAATAAATAAATAAATAAATAAATAAATAAATAAATAAATAAAACAACTGAATTTACAGTACGTAGCAATGAAATGTCAGTATAAAGCATAAACAGCAAACCACTAGACACTAGGCATATGTATTCAAATTTAATTAGCTGAAATGTAATGAATTATCTAAAATGATGAAAAGATAAGCAGTAAACTGCCAGAGGCTTAAATTTAAAGTTTAGTTTAGCAAAAAACTGAAAAAAAGGAAATTTCCGAATATTACAAATGGGCCTTCTTCAGGGAGCAACTAATAAGTAACAACCCACAGACGTTCCACACAATTAAAGAACACGAAGCCTTGCAAATTGAAGCAAACAATTTCTACAGGTGTCCCGACTTCTGTTTGTGACCTCTGTCTGTATTAAAGCAGATTTGGAACAGACTGTGTTACTACACCCTCTGAAGTACTACTTGGACAATAATCCAGCGATAATGGCAAGAATACGGCAATAAACAAATGACATGAGACAGAGCGTTATTAACCTTAGAAGTGTAGGCTTTTCATTTAGAGAAATTGTGAAAAAACAACTCAAAGTGTCAGTGAGTCCAGTGGTGTCCTACACAATCCAAAGGCAACTGGAAACTGGAAGAAACTCTGATAGGAAGAGAAAGTCAGAAACCAATCTAAAGACAAGTTTCTGAGAGACACCCGTTTGTGTGATCACAGGAGCCTCACAGCACAGCAGCTTCAAACACAACGTCACAGTGCAGGTCGAAAAGAGCAAGTGTCTGTGTCTGCTGTGAAAAGGAGACTTTATCGAGTCTGCAGTAGCCCACAGCTGGTATTTCAAGGCCTTATTTTGTTCTTTAAGGAATGGTCTTCTTCCTGCCACTCACCCTGTCAAACTTGCAACACAAAGTCTCCTCTTCATCCATCGAAGTAAAAATGGAGCCTATCTCAGCAAGCATCAGACGCAAGGCAGGAGCAAATTCTTGGGCAAGGCGCAAGTCCATCGCAAAACACATTACAATACAAAACAAAGCAATGAAATACTAAAGTGCCAAGTACAACAATTTAATTACGTGATAAATGTCATGAGAATTAATGTTTCTAAAAGTCAGCAAAGGTGAAAATCAACTGAATCTACAGGATGCAAGTGAAATGTCGGTAAGCATTTGTAAATCACACGCCACGGCCATTTACAAACGTGAAATAAAAAACATCTAAATAGAGTCATCTGAGATAAGATAGAACTGAGAGGAGCGGAGCTATATAAAATAAAGTCAGAGATAGATAGATAGATAGATAGATAGATAGATAGATAGATAGATAGATAGATA
>JANRMT010062856.1:1091938-1105711 GCA_026402145.1 Polypterus bichir lapradei
TAGATAGATAGATAGATAGATAGATAGATAGATAGATAGATAGATAGATAGATAGATAGATAGATAGATAGATAGATAGATAGATAGATAGATAGATAGATAGATATTTTTCATTTGTTTATCTTTAGATCCAACAAGAGACAAAGTAAAGGCAAAGTTTGGACAAACTAAAGAAGAAATGACAATATGACTACCTTGGCAGTTTTCATGTGGCAGAAGCAAAACAAAACTGATGAGGAGACCGTGAAGCTCCATTCTTGATGATCTGCCGTCAAAGAGCTCTTGGGCTGTACCATTTCATGTATTTAGTTTCAGGAAGAAGGGAAGTGCTAATCGCTGCACAGCCTGAAGCACACAGTACTAGGGTGGTCTGATGTCTGATATGATATTTTCATAGAATGGAAAAAAGAGAGAGAGAGTGAAAGTTCATTAAAGCAAAGCAGAACCCTAAAACTTTATGAGAATGGGGCACACCACTTAGAACATTGCATTTCCCCTTGGGATTAATGAACTTGATGTAATGTGATCTAATCTGAATTTGAATGATGCGTAAGGTCAAATGTATCTTTTGGTATTTGTTTCTTTCTGTTCCAGTGCTCTTGATTTGTCTTTACTCTGCTATCTAAGCTCTCTCACCACAGTAATTCTTTTACGTATTTGACATTTACATTCTGTTAAGCCCGTGTTTTTCTACATCAAGTTGAATTTCATCACTAAAGGAGCTCAGCCTTGGACCTTAAGTGAATGCTGCAGTGTTTCTTGTGTTTGTTGCTGCTGCAGGAGCGCTTAACGTCGTGGATGCAGAGACCCTGAAGCTCTGTTGGCAGGCGTTGACCATTCTCTTCACACCCCAGTCTACCAGAGTGTAGTGAAGTCATGTGACTGTAGAGTCTCTGCTTTGCCCAAAGTAAAGGACAGGAAACCACTAACAGACCACAAAAGTGTGCTACAAAATAAAATAAATAGCTGGGGGCTGAGTTAAAGGAGATGGTGCACAAAACTGATATTTCAAGTTTATTTTTATATTACTGTTAACACACATATGTGGACTTTAGGACACCAAAAGCCTATTCATTGAGCATTGATGTCCAAAAATGGAAAATATGAGAGTATTTCCTGCAAACAGTTAAATGGCAAAATTCACTCATCATTTACTGTCAAGTAAATGGCCTGAACTGCAATAAAAACAAGAGTGAGATGGAAAGGTGTGTTAAAATTATGATTAAATAGAAATATAGACCCTCATTTGTCAATTCATATAATTTTCTTCTTAACTAAACTTCACTGCTGATGCCTCTGTGTTGGCCTTGTGCCCTGTGTTGGCTGGGATTGGCTCCAGCAGACCCATGTGACCCTGTAGTTAGGAAATAGCGGGTTGGATAATGGATTGATGGTTCTTAAATTTATTTTGTGGTTGCAAATGTTTTTAGGATATGGGGACATTTCAAGATTTCATCTTCATTTCAAGCATGTCTTTAGATAAAGGTGATGTAATAAGAAACAAATAAATGAATTTGAATTGGCATTTATTTGATGAGCAATGAACTGGAACTCCACTTCCATCTGAGGATTAAACAAATCCACCCTTGGTTCTAACATCTAGCGTTGCCCCCTTAAGTCACCCAGAGTTCCTCAAACTATGGGTCTCGAGCCACATGATCTCTGAATTTGGGTCACACTGAATTACAATAGTACTGAATGAGAAAGGGGCGCAGAAGGTTTGTGGAAAGACATGTGATTTGTCTCCCCGGACCATTATGTCGGTAGTTGTCCAATGGGGATGGATGACGAATGGTGGTGAGTCTCCATGAGATACCTCTCCCCTCCTAGACAGGACAGCAATCAGCAGCAGTCCTCTGGATGCTTCTGCCTGACGACTGCGGATATCAAAGACATCCACCCATTATCCAACCCGCTGAATCCAAACACAGGGTCATGGGGGTCTGCTGGAGCCAATCCCAGCCAACACAGGGCACAAGGCAGGAACCAATCCCGGGCAGGGTGCCAACCCACCGCAGGACACACACAAACACACCCACACACTAGGGCCAATTTAGAATCGCCAGTTCACCTAACCTGCATGTCTTTGGACTGTGGGAGGAAACCGGAGCGCCCGGAGGAAACCCATGCAGACACGGGGAGAACATGCAAACTCCACGCAGGGAGGACCCGGGAAGCGAACCCAGGTCTCCTAACTGCAAGGCAAAAAAAAAAAAAAAACAATTTAAGAACTACTGGTCTAGCGGTGTCTGACATCCACTGTTTTCTCCCACTGCTCCCTGGAGAACTTTGGCAGCTGTGTGATGTTTGGGGGGGGGTGTCTCATGGAACTCTGGACCCTATATATAAGCAGTCTCTACGGATTCCTACTTCTCGATCCACTTCTGTCACGTGTCCTTCTAAGCTTTGAGCCCAATCCCCCAAAACCCCAACCCACTGGGCCCTGGGTAATCATCACCCGTTTTACCCACATTATGACGCTCATGTCTTCAGTGCTCAGACCATTTCAAATTCCCTCCACAAAGCATCTCGATGGGATTCAGATCAGGGCTTTGACTTGGCCGTTCCACAACCCTCCATATGTCATTCTTTTTAATGCTGTTCCTTGGCTAATTTATTGTTATTTTTAGGGTCATTGTCATGCAGCAAGGTCCCCTTTTTGGTTGAGCTTCAATCTTCTCACAGATGTTCTCACACCATCCTTGAGCACCCTCTGGTATGATGAGGAATTCCTATTGGATTCTATGATGATACACTACCTAAGGCCCTGATGCAGTAACGCAGTCCCAAGCCCAAACATTTCCACCATCATACTTTGCAGCTGGCACTAGGGTCTTCTGCTCTGTTTTTGCCAGATATGTCTTCTGGTACTGTGGCCCAATAGGTAGATCTTTGCCTTGTGTGTCTGAAGCAGACTGTTGCAGAGGTCCAGGTCTTTGTCCGGGTGTTCAATGGCAAGCTTTAGTCTTGCCCTGCTCTTCTTTCTGGACAGCAAAGTTTTCCTCCTGGCACATTTCCCTTGGAAATCAGCTTTGCACAGCTAGTTTCTAATGGTAGACTCATTCACATTGACATCAAGGGGTCTCCCGTGATGGAATTCTGGTGTTCTTAGAGAGTTCTTTCATCATCCCATGTTCTCCTCTTGGGCTTCACTTGCTGGATAAATCTGCAGTTGCTTGAAATAAGATGGAGTGGTGGCTCTGGGCTGGCATCTGCGAGGTTGCTGGTTCTAATCCCGCTACTGCCAGAGGAGATCCTACTCTGTTGGGCCCTTAGCAAGGCTCTTGAACTTCAAAATTGCTCTAAGAGCACTGTATAATGGCTGGCCCCCAATGATTGTGTGGAAAGGTAATTTCCCCCTTTGCAATTAACAGGGTATATCAAATCTTCTCCAGTTGCAGATGCTCCAGACAGTGGGATGAGTGACATCCAATTGATTGTTTTTAAATCTCTCCCCAGATAGACAGACTTCTATAATCTTCTTTTCGAAGGCCTCAGGGTGCTCCTTCGATCTGGTCAAGGTGATAACACACACTTCAACAACAAAGAGCAAACCAAACTGAACATCCGAGGTTTAAAGAAGACAAGATCTTCTCTGATGATGCTCTAGTCGTCAGCATCTGATCTGGTGTCCCTCATTCTAATTTTGGTTATTTGATGTTGTGATAAATGTAGGGGTGGATTTACTTTTTCCTTGCCTAACTAATAATGAAATATTTGGTGACCAACCATCCCACATAACAGACAGAGTGACAACCACTTTCAGGAGCACGTCTTTCTATTATTTGTCTTGTACTTTGGGTTCTGTTTTTCATTCTTTTGTTATTTTAGAAGGCTTGAGTGATACATTGTATGGTGATCTTTTTTATGTATATTTACTTATTTATCTTAACTGTCACTTTTTTTTCTTTAAAGAATAACTTGAAGTTCCTCTTTCTACAAACTCTCTTTTCTTTGTACAAAGGAACTTCCTGCCATTTCATCAACGAGTCACAACTTCTTCTTTTCTCCTCATGTTCATACAGTGCCGAGGCTGGAGATCTGATAGCAGCTTTAAAATCTTCATTATCAGACTTTTTGGTACGATTCCAATGGTTGTCTACATAATTGACCTCTACAACCTTTCAGTCCATCGGTTCGTATTTTATATGAGGCTTTACCTCCGTGAATTTAGAAAAGAATCATTGCATGATGGGAAACAAAATGAAAGTACCAAGCAAAAAATACAAAAAAAAAAAAAACTTGGTGGGTTTGGTGGTAATTAATCAAATAAAATGCCCCAGAGAAGTACACCTGATGACTTGTGCTCAGACTTTCCCACTTACAAGACCCAGAACAGGCTGCCATGTGTTTGCCCATATCTCTATCACTAGTGTTGTTTCCTCTGCCTCCTAAACATCAAACGATGCCTATCTCTCACTTTTTGAATTCCACACTCTAACCTTTGGCAGGAAAGGGGCTGCAAAACCCCTTCCTGGCTCCATAATTACTGGGATACCCTCTTGTGGCTCCTGGTGTTCCTGCAGTTTTAAGCTGGCCATTCCCATAGGGAAATGATCTTTGATACCTCATGAGACTTCACAAAGCTTCTCATTTATGTTTTATTTAATTGTGTTTTCATTAATTTGTATAAATGCTCCATAACTATACACATATATATATATATATAAAATCCAATGTCTGTCTGTCTGTCTGTCTGTCTCTATTTCTGTCCACCCTTCATGAGAGAACTACTGAACGTGTTTTTTTTAATAATTTGCTTGAGCATTCTGGTTAATTTTGTGACTTCTGTCATCACGCTAAGCATTATAGTTCACTTGTGGTACCGATTTATTAACGCAAATCTGACAGGGAGGGGGAAGCCAGCGAGGCCCTGGTGATTGGCAGAGATATCACGGTTACGTGCTTTTCTCCCCATACGGAGGACACTCTCCCATCAGAGCTGAACACTCTGTTGGAGTGTACGTACCTTCCACTTGGCCGGAATTACATTTTTTTTATTATTTTGTAAAGTTTGTCCTGTTTCACTACTACATGGGCAGAGCCACTGGGGACAGCTAATCTTAAATAAAGTTATGTTCTTAAATTATTTGTAATACATAATTACCTAATGATACTAGATTCTTCACGTAAAAACTACAACACCTTGTACTTCAGACTAGCATCACACTGTAGCGGTGCAACATGATTATTGTCGTCTTAAATGTATTTTGTTCTGAGTCGCGTCTTTCGTAGTGTTGTCCTGTTCACATGGCCTTTGTGTGTCTATGTAAATAAGTTCCCTTGGAAACAAACGGAGAAGGATAACAATGTGGAACCCTGGTCCCTCATGATAATTTGTCCTGTCAAACCCATCACCTGCATCTGGGTCATTCACTATTTAAACAGGAGGACAAAAAAAAATAAAAAAGATCTCGTTCTACTATACCACCAATTCATTATAGCGGCAGCAATCCAGATAATTTACACTTTTTTCTATTTGCCACTTTCAACGCCTGACAACTTCACCTTTACGACGCAAAACCCCGGGGTTCTGGACTATGCCGACGTACTGAGGTTAAGCAGTACTGTTTTTACTGAGACTGTTTTTTGTTGTTTAGGAAGAGGAGCAAGCCATCATTTTCATCTGTATATAATTGCCATAGGACACTTTTTCCAGCTGAACCAGATTCGCAAACATTATTCATTTTCTGTTTAATCTTCTGGACTTTTATGTGTTTCGTGTTTTCTGTGTGTCTCATTAATTTCATGTTCAGTGTGGGGTCAAGGGAGGGTTTGTGTTGTATATTAACTTTTTGCTGCACCCTTTTGTTGTTACATTCTGCCGGTCACTTTTGGGGTTGAGTGTTATGTCGGGGCAGGATGGGGTGTGAAATATATATTGTTTGGAGTTTGCTTCATTTATTTATTTTATTAATATATACTCATTTTATTATTTTACATATTGTTTGTCTTTTGGCTTATCTTTGATCATCGATTGAGGAAGTTTATTTGGAAGAAGTACAGCTTATCAGGTCTAAAGTCCTCAGCTTGCCAAGCCACAGGTCTTGGTGGTGTAGCTGCCAGTTAGGGAGAGCAAGTCGGCCGTTACAACACAGCACTGGCAATTTTAATAACAGATTTGCACTTG
This sequence comes from Polypterus bichir lapradei, assembly GCA_026402145.1. Lineage (NCBI taxonomy): Eukaryota > Metazoa > Chordata > Cladistia > Polypteriformes > Polypteridae > Polypterus > Polypterus bichir. The sequence goes on from JANRMT010062856.1 coordinate 1,098,069, forward strand.
GGTGCATCATTACAGCAGCAATTTCACCAAGAGGTTTATGATAAATTCTAGCTGTGAACACGTTTGCCGCCTGACCAAAGACCAGCAATGCCACTCTAGTTAGCTAAGAGCACAGAAGGCAGAAGCTGGTCATCCATTGCTGTTGCTGCCTCCTGCTAAGAAGCTCCACTCCCGTCTCTCCAAATCAGCCACCCTCTCCTCTCCCCTCTCACATCCACTGCCTGGCCCAATTCTGAGGCTCTCTCTGCTCTTATGGAGTCCGGTCATCTCTATTACTTCTCAGCTTCATGTGCTGATCCAGACCAGGATCCTTCTCGGGACTCGCCAAAGCTGATCGATTCTGATCGAGAGGAGTATTGGATGAATGCTCGCTCCCCCAAACTGCCCCATGCTCTGAAATATCTGCACAGACACCTAATTGGTCACTCTTAGGTCTGACGACATCCTAACATTCTTTCACAAACCCAGTAATGGGCCCTGAGTGAATTATAATTTAACATCATAGCAAGTTTTTTTTTTTTTAATTTTACCTTCAAGGATCTCCCAACAACATTAAATTTCAGGTGTTCAAAGTGTACCCAGGATATCGTAGATGAAAAGAAAACTGAGAATCATATAACTTTTTGTATCTGTATGTAGTCCTAGGGTGTTGTACCGTATAAGACATTATGGATGTAGTGAGAAGTTAAGCAAAATGACACCTAGGAAGATTACAAATTGCAAGCTTTCGAGGCAACTCAGGCCCTTTCTTCAGGCAAGATGTAATTATCTGTCTGCTCCACAAGGCCAGACAAAGCCGGCACCACGGTAAGGATGATGTTTTTTGATTTCTCCAGTACCTTCAATACTATCCAACTATACAGTGGAACCTCGAGTAACGAACGTCTTGGACCACGTACAGATCGGGTTATGACCATCATGCATTGCGCAGAGGGACTTTACCTCAAAACTGTAATCTCCTCTCCACCCAGTTCCTCCTCACTTCCTTCATGCCAGAACTCGAATCATGCAAGGTTAGTTTTCTTGGTTGTTTATGGTTAGTTTTTGTATAAATTACGGATTTTTCAAATGTTCATTTTTTTCCCTGTGCTTAAAACTCATTAAAAAAATGTGTTTACAGCGAGCGGTTCGTAGCGTGTAGCATGAACTCTTGCAGTGTTAGTTTTCTCTGTTCAAGGTTTTCTCATGTGTTAGTCAATGTTTTTACATTTAGTTTACTAATACACTGTGCATTCTATGGTATAATTAACTATTTTTGTGCTTAAAAATCTTTAAAAAATGTATATTTACATACAGCTCGAATGGTCCGGAACAGATTAATTGTATTTACATACAATCCTATGGGGGAAATTGGGTTGTGACCAGAGTTTTGGAATGAATTACGGTCGTGACCTGAGGTTCCACTGTATCTGTGTTAAGGGGTAAACTTGGAGATATGCAGGTGGCTGAGCCTGTGGTGTCCAGGATGATGGACTATCTGTCAGGCAGACCACAAGTTTGTGAGACTCAAGGACTGTGTGAGCAACACTGGAGCTCCACGAGGAAGAGGCCTGTCACCTTTGATCTTCACTCTTCACACCTCAAACTATAAGTATCACAGCAGGCCAGATCACTTGCAGAGATTCGGTACTAATGAGCGGTAAACATAATGAGTCAGAGGATACGAGTCAGAAGGAGAACTTTGTTTCTTGGTGTAGAAAAGACTGCAACTTAATGTCAGCAAAATGAAGGAAGTGGTTACTGACTTTCGCCACACCAAGGAGGATCTGTCCGGTCACGGTCAGTGTATTAGAGAGTGAATGCTTTAAGTTAAGCTCATATTAGTGACTGATTAATTTGAATAGAAGGGTGGCACTGTGGCACAGTTAGGAGACCCGGGTTCGCTTCCCGGGTCCTCCCTGCGTGGTGTTTGCATGTTCTCCCCGTGTCTGCGTGGGTTTCCTCCGGGTACTCCGGTTTCCTCCCACAGTCCAAAGACATGCAGGTTAGATACATTGGCGATTCTAAATTGTCCCTGGTGTGTACTTGGTGTGTGTGCGCGCACACCCTGTGGTGGGCTGGCGCCCTGCCCAGGGTTTCTTTCCTGCCTTGCACTCTGTGTTGGCTGGGATTGGCTCCAGCAGACCCCCGTGACCCAGTAGTTAGGATATAGCGGGATGGATAATTTGAATAGAATGTAATTTTCTTTCATAGCTATGGATTATGGTATAACCTTTCACCCCCTGTAAGTTAACAGTAGTTAGATCCTCCATAGCTCTATCTGTAATACAGTGTGTGTGTTAATTAAGTCAGTGTGTGTTTTGGAATCGGCACATTGTTAACACAGACTGAAAGACCCCCTTGCCGTTTGTAAATGGATAACCATACGGTTTTCTGACCATTTAGAAATGGTTTATCTGTACGAGTAAACTTAAAGAATGATACAAGATATAAGTACAAGCTTTAAACAGAACTTTTCTTAACCAAGAACTTCTCTTTTTTTTGCAATATCAATTTTTCTCTATTTTTGTGTGAACTGTTTTACCATACATTTTTACTAAAGCTTTTAAAAAAACAAAGATACTTTGTCTGTGGAATCATTTCAATGTGTCAAGCTGTTGAAAGAATCCCAAGCTGCAGAACTTTGGTAATTTTAGGTAAACGCAGCTAGTTAGTATTCAGGGAGTGGAAGTTTTTTTTTAGGAGACTACGCTCTATTTAATGCAGGTAGTAACTTCCCTCACATCTTCTACATCTTCGGTGATGGCCCATATGATTTTCTATGTTGTATTTTGCAGGACCAGTAACTTCACTTCAAGGGGGGAAAACTGAATCAAAAAGCTGATGAAGAAAGTCAGCTCACTTATGGGATGCTCTCTGGTCCTGCTGGAGTTGGCAGTGAAAGGGAGAATGAAGAGAAGACTGAGTGACGTTATGAACAATGCTACACATCCTCTCTCTGACACATTAGCGTCAAGGACTTTCAAGAAAAATTATCTAGCAGAAGTAGATCAAGAAACACGACTGGGGCTCCTTCATTTATGGGAATATGTCTTGTAGATGCTATGATGGATGGACCTGTGACTGGGTTGGAGTATAAAACCTTGCCCAGCTGGGTGGCCATAATGGAAGGACCACCTGGATGGAAATGGAGTCAGGGAGAGGGAATAATGAATGGATTGAAGGAGGTTGAGTTCTGGGAAAAAAGGTCTTGTGGACAGACTAGACAAAGATGAACCTGCATCAAAGTGTGGAGAGGAAAAGGAACTGCCCGAGATCCAAAGCAGACCACATCATTTATTAAACATGGTAGTGCTGGGGGTGTTATAAAGGCCTGGTTATGTATGGCTGCCACTTCTCTTCAGTGATGATGTGACTGCTGACAGCAGTGGTGAAATGAATTCTGTGGTGTGCAGAAACATCTGATCTGCTCAAGTTCCAGTAAATGTGACCAAACACTACGCACTTCATCCTGCAACAAGATAATGAGCTAAGCATACTGCTGAGGCAACACAGAAGTTTATTAAAGTTAAAAAATGGAAAATTCTGGAATGGAGGAGCCTGTCACTTGATTTAAATCCAATTGAGCAGACCTTCCATATGCTTAAGAGAAAACATAAGAGGACAAGCAGGAGCTGAAGATCCATCCATCCGTCCATTTCCCAACCCGCTGAATCCGAACACAGGGTCACGGGGGTCTGCTGGAGCTGAAGATTGTATAGAAAAATGTATTCTTAAAATTGGTAATCACTATGTATTAGAAAAGTATTATAAACACATGAGAAAAGTATATTTTACTAAGCATTAACCCTTAAACTGCCACGCATTTGGGGGTTAATGCACCCCTGGATGCCAAATACTTTTTTGCTGCACTTTTTAAGGAAACATCACAAATCACCAAGAACAATGTGAAATTTTAATGGAACGCATATTTTTTTCATGCAAAGAGCATCACAATTACGGCAACACTGATCATTTCACACACTTCCAATGAACTGTAAAAACTATAAAAAAAAAAAAAACTACTGGAAAATCTATTATTACGTATATGTACAAGGGGCAACTGACGCCACTGATGAAATTCAGTAAATCACAGAGTCAACTGTGCTTGAACTGGCTGCACACAGAGGCCAGAATGCTGATGTTAGCAGGCTAGTAGTCTAGTGCAGCCGCTGAATCCCAGGGACGGTGATGCTGCAGGGGGAGCCATTGGTTATGAGCAACGAATGTATGGCACTGACTGATCAGCTCCAGCGTGCTAGAAAATTGCATTGGGAAACGACTATAGCTGGTTGTGGCATTCAATGAATGTATGTCACCGAATATACTATGCTCCGACGTGCTGACAAACTGCATTAGGAAACGACTATAGCCAATTACAGCAGTTTAAGGGTTAAGATGTAAGAGAAAGGCTGGGTTTATACTTCACACGACGTGACGCGTGCTGCAGTGGACGCTCCCGCTACGCAAGCATTGTACTGTTCATACTTTACGTAAATCTGGAGGAATCCACCAGGTGGCAGTGTGAGATACCATCACGGTGAGAACAGGTTCGGCTTCTCTGTGTTGTGAATTGTCCAGAACACCCTTTAAATTCCGATGACACCTTACCGCAATATCTCTGAAAAGATGTTTAATGATTTAATCTATCAATCCTGGGATGTGTCCATTCCAGCAAGCATTGGCCACGAGGCAGAAACAATCCCTGGACGGGGCATCAGCTCTTTGTAAGGTGAACACAAGCAGACACATACACTGCCGTCATTTTAGCGGCACCAAATCCCCAAATCTGCATTTCTTTGGAAGGAAAGCGGAGCAGAGTGTGGAATCCAAGCAGGGAATACCAGCGACATGACTCCCTGAGAGACAGCAGTGCTGCCGCTCTGCCACCGTGTCACCCCCATGTGTGTGATTATTAACAGTATTCATTATTTAAATGAAATTGACGAATTATCTGTAAAATGTAACACACATACTTTAATGCATTTCATCATGAAAGTGATAACTAGTATAAATCTAAGGATTCTAAATGTGCAGAGAGTTGGAATATCAGACATTTAATGTGCTCTGTGTGGTGATCTATTGCTGCTTGCCGTAGCGATTAAAAACTTGGATGACGTTTACGACGGTCAGCTTTAATGATAAAGTAAACTACGAGGTTAAAGTGGACATTTCGAGATTATCACAAAATACACGTTTTCACCGTGTCCTTAATTTTTTTCTCAGTGGCTCAAATACAGCGCTGTACACTCTGATGCTGTTGTGAAGGCGCAAAAAAAAAACGAAAGACGCCATGAAAGACGGTATGTGACACTTAAAATGTGTCGTGTCATTACGATGGGGAACACAGGAACCTTGAATATAAAAGCACCACATATGCATTTGTATGTCAGCATTTTGCTTCACCACCTTGAACCATTCATCAAATATCGAAGCGCGCACATTGATCCAGTAGGATCCGCAAAGCGGCTTTCTGTCACATGTAGATAGTAAACAGAGACTCTGACGTCACGTTCCGACTTTTACCACACTGCGCCCCCCTGACTTTTTGCTGGTACTGCAACTCGCGCACGCGTCGCGTTAATTTCTGAGGACCTGCTTAGAGGACACGTCAAATGAACGCTAGGAACGCATGGCAGCCATGATGTGGGCGTGTATGCGTTCTGAGCGTGAAGTATAAATGAGCCCTTAGGATTATAAAGACTTATGCCTACATATATATTTATTATTCTGTATGAGCTAGAAACCATCAATAGTTCATGAAGCCAAAGGTTAGACTTGCAGGAGAGCCGGAGAAGGATAGGCCCCTCGCTTAGAGAGAGAATGTGAACTCTTTGGCTGTAAATAATGGTAGCAAGTAAGAATAGTGCCAATCAAACAGATAAGATGGACAGAGCGGGGTCTGATACTCCCTCAGCTAAGAATTACTGGTGGGATCAATTAGAGGCAGGACTAGAGCAATGGGATGTTAGGAGTCAGATGAGGAAGAGTAAAGGCTTACAATGATAAGAATTGTAATAAATGTAAAAGGTGCCTACGCTCATTGTTCCATCTGAGTTGAGTCTGTATGTGTCGCCGTACAGTAACGCCTGATTCTGCTGCCTGTCCTGGGACTCCAAGTGCTTCCTTTGGGCCTGAGGATGCCAATGCTGTGTCTGCCTGCTTCATCAATGGCTGCATGAGAGGCTTGGCAGAGCAGAGCATCACCAGAGAAGACCCTCAGCACCTGGTGAGGTCTATGAGTCACAGACTTGATATGTGACAAAGTCCTAAATATGACAACGGCTTTAATAGACCTGCCATTGATGAAATGGCACCCTGAAATGGGGGGACCACATAGAAAAAGGGTTGTGTGACCGAAATGTATGCAAATCCCCTTCAATGAAAAGTCGGCAATGTGCCCCTTAATCAAGATGTCTGAATTGTTTGATTTGTCATTTTAAACTGTGGAGCAGAGGGGGAAATTGAGGAAAAATAGGTCTTTGTCCTAAATATCATGGGGGGCTGTGCATAAGAAGAAAACCGTTAACTGGCAACGCTAAATGGGCCCTGTGTAAGTGTGTGGCTGTGTGTGCGTGTGTGTGTGTGTGTGTGAGCGGACCCTGTACACGTGTCTGTGTCCCAAACCTTATAGAGGGCACTGTAAATGTTTATAGCACTTTGACCCCCTCCAACGGAAGTGTGCAATAAATTGAAGTAAACTTACAGTAATTACTGTTCATATTTCTTATGATTGGCCTCCCTTTCTTCTAAGCCATTTCATCTCCTCCATCTCCCCAGTTACTTGCGCAACATGATGTTTATCTCCCTATCAGTGATGGTAATCTTTATATTTATTTATTTGTGAATGCTGAAGTAATTATAGCAATGTTTCTGCATGGTAAGTCCCCAGGTCTCTTCCTTTTTAAAACTTTCTGTGCAGACACAGCACACTTCATTTCTACTCCTTTTCTGATGCACCCAAGAGGATGTGCTACGTGCTCAAAGTCGGCCTTGTTATCCTGTTCTTCTTCACTTTTCCAGGTAAGAAGTTTAAGTTGTCATAAAATTGAATTTCAGACTCATTCACACACCAGAGCTAACTCCATTAGACAAAAGCTGAAAGATCTGAACTGAGCCGATTTCTGTGCCAGGCTTTTGTTTTGTGATGAGCCTTGCAGCACATCTCAGCCTAATGACCAGCCACCTTGGGGTCAGGTGGTCACTGGGCAGGACCTTGGATATGAATGGTGCAATAGTGTCATGAAAGGTCTAAACCTCCCACCTATATATCATATTATGAGTCCACCGACACCAAGGGTCATACGAATCGGTGGTGCGACCCTCTGTCAGCACTCGTGTGAATTGTATAAGTAATGCATTTTATTGATTTTATTAAAGTCATATAACATACAAGCAAGTCAAGTTTAACAATAACAAATCAACTAGTAATAATAGTTTAGTCATAGGTACAGAAGACAGTGAAATCCTTATTTTTTGTGTAATAACAAGTCATAATTTTGGTTATTTGCATTTCTGCATTACAGAGTATAATGTGCCTTGATTTACGTTCAGCATCCTTTATGAAATAAATATTTTATTCTGTTTAGATAGATAGATAGATAGATAGATAGATAGATAGATAGATAGATAGATAGATAGATAGATAGATAGATAGATAGATA
>JANRMT010062856.1:1105721-1130252 GCA_026402145.1 Polypterus bichir lapradei
ATAGATAGATAGATAGATAGATAGATAGATAGATAGATAGATAGATACTTTATTAATCCCAAGGAGAAATTCACAAATTTTTAATTAATTTTGCAAGGGGAATCGACCACATGAACCCCAAAATCCCATCCATTTCTTATGTCCTATAGGTGGTCATCCATGACGTTCTTTTTCGGTACAGTATATGGAACAGTTTACCCTTCTCCACAATAAATTGTTTTTTTCGACGCTTTCCCTCCGGTTTGAAGTTTCAGAAGTTTTTTTGGAATGTGTTTGAACAGGAATATGGATTCATCCCAAAGGAATGACAAATCAGAAATCCTTAACATCTTTTAGGTTTCTCCACCCCGACAATGAGATCAGAAAGAAATAAAATGGAGACCTTGGGCCTTATGTATAAACGGTGCGTACGCACAGAAATGTTGTGTAAGAACTTTTCCACATTCAAATCGCTATGTATAAAACCTACACTTGTCGTACACAAGTTCTCCGGCCGGTTTTGCAGACTGGCGGCACCCAGCGTAAAAGTAGTGCTAATGTTCCTGTGTGGTTATTCTTTTATTTTCCTGTCGCAGCTTTATAAATACACTGAAACTAACCGCATATTGTTTATTAGTGTAATGCATCTGATTGTAATTAACTTGTAACAATATAATGATCCAGGGAATAGCCATAGTATTCCAAATACCATAACTGCTTTAGCGTTGTTACTCTCACCGCACCTTCATTTTCTTTTTCTTCTTCTTCTTCTTCTTCTTTCAGCTGCTCCCGTTAGGAGTTGCCACAGCGGATCATCTTTTTCCATATTACTCTCGCTGCACAACTCGGAGTATTTATACCACTGTATCTGAGTGTGAATCACAGCAGCAGCTGATCGGAAAGAGAATTATCGGGATACGGCATTAAGCACATGCTACCTCAGCCACGGCAAAACGTTTCAAAGCCTTTCCTGTACGGACCTCGCGGTTCAGAAACAGTTTCATCCCAAGAACTTTAAACGCACTCAATCAATTGCTCGTTGTAGAACTGTTTGAACTTATAAGTATAAATACCTCACTGTAAACTTGCACTATAGTTATAATATTACACAACCTGAGCCACTTTATAAAGCGCGTATTTACATATGATGACGGTATCATTTTTAAGATGAAACGCAGCAATATGTTTATTATATTATACAGATAAAGCTTTAACTTCATTTAAATAATCTATATTCTTCACTGGGACTGGCGTGAAGTATAGAATAATTAAACATGTACTACGAAGATATTTCAATGTTCCTTAAACGTTTTGAAGAATCAGCGCTCTAAGCTTACAGATGGCTTAACATCTATTACGGAGCTGCATGTGTGGCGATCGGTTACTTGGAGAAAGAAAAGCAAGGACTGCAGGGGCGGCCACGCCAATATATACTGAATATAAAACAGAAAGAGAAAATAACGACACAGCTAAAAAAAGCAGCGACAAATTTCGGCAAAAGTTAAATGCTTGTGTCATGAACACGAGGCGACTATGCAGTGTCTGCAACGGACGTGGCCATCCGTCGTGAATAAGATACCATATTGACACTGGCGGGCAAAGGAGCCACCGATTCTTCCTCTGCCCAGGGCCGCACACAAGCCTAGAGCCGCCCCTGAGTACTGCTGCAATAAATTATTTCATCGAAGGTCGCACACAATCACTGCGCCGTGAAACCCATGTTTAATAACGTGCTTTAACTATCATCATGAAAATGATATCACATATACATCTCAGTATTTTAGTTATTCAGAGCTGTAATATCACGAATTCTGTGTCCTGTTGGAGGAAGAGAGCCGGTTTAAGAAGCAAGTGGTGATTCACACACATAGAGCACATAGAAGATCAAATACAAAACAAAGCATTTAACGTGCTACTTTAATTACGATGTGATTTGAGAAACTGGTTAATTAAACGATTTTAAGATGAAGTTTACTTTAATGACAAAATAAACTACATGATTAAAGTGGAAATGTTGAGATTGAAGTTGGCATTTCGTGCTTTTTCCCATTGTGTGCCTTTTTTTTCTCTGTACCCTAATAAGCTTTCATATGACACTCAGACGGTGAGCTACAACTCGCCTTTTCACGGCGACTTTGATATGTGACTTCTTTTTTATTTCCGGCACCGTGCGACTTTGTGAACGTGAGCTTTCAAGTTTCTCCAACACGCTATGTCACTCGATCAACTTCCTTTTGTTGATCATACCACGGTTTAATTAAACAAATAGTATGTTTTTCCTTTGCCTCCACTTGGTATTCACTGAAATTCTTATATTTTCCCCCGTGCTTTTCCCATTGTCTTTTCACAGAAGGCTGCGCTTAAGGGCGATTTATATTGATTTGCATATTTAAAGAGGCGTAATTCTGGGAGGAGTTGAGGCGTTACATGAAGCGCGTGCACGAGCGTTACTTTTCACGCTGACCGGGATTTGTGTAGCGGAAGAACGTGGAAGTTGGAGTACGCACAGATTCCTGCATCTGGATTTTTCTGTGCATAAGCACATTTCGGCTTTTCTGCTTACGCCATGTTATAGTGCGAATTCTACGCACGCCGTTATACATAAGGGGCCCCAGGTCTTTGGTCTCCAGCTTTGACAGATTTTTCTCCTGAGAAAAAAAGATTACCCTTGAATTATCACAAGGGTCTCCTCTTAAGTTTCAGTGGAGACCTCAGCAAAGTCACACAATGGGCTCAGAGTTTCCAAGTAGTGTTGTGACATTTATTTAAGTAATTTGAAAGTATTTATATGGTGTGCTCAGCAAATGTAAAGGTGGTAGTGATAAAACACTACTCTAGGATTACAATGCTATAGTCATTGCTTCTGAATTATACTATCAGTGGCTCTAATTTTGTATTCTGTGATCCAGTTAGGTCAGACTCATTCTTAAAGAAAAGGCAGGCAGTGTGGCAAAGTGATTAAAGGTTTGAACTTCAGATCTTGAGGTTTGTGTATTCAAATCCCACTACTGACACCACTTGTGTGACCATGAGCAAGTCACTTCACCTGCCTGTACTCCATTTGGGAAAACAAAAGGAATGTAACCAAACATCTCTCAAATGTTGTCAGTCTCCTGGATAAAGGTATCAATCCAATAAAAAACAAGTCTTCAAAGAGCTTAAAACAAGACTAGAAAGAGATCTCACCAAATACCCCATGCTTGTCAAACCATATTCTCAATTCTTAATTCCTTTTGACTCAGTTGCACCTAATGTCTCCTTTTTGTCTTTAAGGGAATTCTTGGAGCAACATCTGCAACAAAGATGATTCTTAAATGAAGGCATCAATTGTATAGCTGGTATATTTGTCAGTCAGTCATTTTCCAACCCGCTATATCCTAACTACAGGGTCATGGGGGCTGCTGGAACCAATCCCAACCAACACAAGGCGCAAGGCAGGAAGAAACCCCGGGCTGGGCAACAGCCCACCGCAGGGCACACACATACACCAAGCACACACTAGGGACAATTTAGGATCACCAATGCACCTCACCTGCATGTCTTTGGACTGTGGGATGAAACCGGAGTACCCGGAGGAAACTCACGCTGACAAGAGGAGAACATGCAAACTCCACACAGGGAGGAACCCGGGTCTCCTAACTGTGAGGCAGCAGCGCTACCCACTGCGCCACCGTGCTGCCCACTGGTATATTATATAATAGGCAATAGGTAAAAAAAAAGTGAAGTCTTGTAAAAGATTAAAAGAAGACTAGAATGAGATCTTACAAAATATACCATGCTAAATGAAAATCTCTGTGAAATCTCATCAAAGATCAACCTTTGAGCGGTAACTCAACTTTGCTCTTCCATCTTGCTGCCCAGGAAGATAAGTTACATCATTCTAGTTAATATTCATTAACTCAGCAACAAAAAACGATTCACTCGGCATGATACACCTTGGCATTTTGCTTCACTCTGCTTTCCTTCAACCCTTTATAGTCCTCCAGTCCTTGATGCTGACTCCATGTTTTATCATTAGAATGGTACTGCACAGATGATAAGTGGTATCTGGTTTCCTTTAGACATCCGGCACAAAATATGGTCAAAAATTACCTCAAAATTAAGTTTTTCTGGGTCTCATAGGTGGGAACTCCAAAAAATGGTCAAAGTCTTACATCGCTAGACATCAAAATGAGCTAAGCGTGTCATATGTCATATGTGTTGGTATTCTCATACTGAATAGACAGAAGGTGATGGGCACAAAAAAACGGAAGAGATTTCAAAACGTTCAGAACTAATGGTTATGAACACAATAAATATTCCATGGTGAGTCCATATCTAGTGTTTAATGTCCATTCCTGTATTGGTTCTTATTATGTGTTCACTGCTACACGGAACAATTCCCAAATGAAATAAAGCAAATGTGATTGAGTTATAAATGAAATCATGAAGTGCAAACTAAAAACATCTACTCTTCTTTTTATTTTCATTGCAGATGTTTCCTTTTCACTCTGGCAAGTCAAGCAGTTTCCTGACTCTCTGGCAGCACAGAAAGACAGTGAAGTCATCCTAAACTGCTTTGTGACAGGAGACACCGCACCCAGTAAAGTGAAATGGTTCCGACAGGACATTGTGAACAAAACGCACGTCTTCTCACGGCGGCCTGAGGCTCATGAGAGCAATGACCCCAGAATGAGCTGGGCACTGAAATACCACACTATCAATTACGCTTTACACATCACCAACATCACCTTTAAGGATATAGGCACGTATTACTGTGTGGCATATGGTGGTGGTGATGGCAAGCTGCACAGTATCTCTGGGAAAGGAACCTATCTGAGTGTCAAAGGTATGCATGAGCTTCATATGGAATCCTTTTCATGCCGTGTATACTGGGAATAAAGTTGAAGAACAAATGCAGATAGGGTACCATTGGCATTGGACGTACAAATGGAAATGAAATGTAAAAAATTTCCATTTCTACATTACCTGTTCTTATATTTAGCCACCACTGAATCCACACCTCATATAATTGCCAATTTATGGCCCAAAACTGAGTAACAGTTGCCACTGAGAGTATTTTGTGAATGTTCTTGGGAACTGGTACACATTTTGCCACTGATAAGCCTAATAGCTACTCTTTGCGGTCACTCAAAATGTAAATGACAGCATTATATAAGGGTAGGCTAAAAAATATCTGCACCCTGTCAATGCTCTAGGTTCACTGTTCCACAAGTTTGTTTACACCTTAATATATATTGAAATAATATATTGCTGTCTGCAGAGGGCGCTTCTGCTGCCCAAACCCGAACCAGACCGACGCAGGACACAAGTTCAGCACACACTTTTTTCTCTCCTGTGGGAAACACAACCCCGTTATTAATGAACTGATATCTTTATTCAGGGTTGCTTACAACATTTCTTTTCTTTTTCGAATTGGAGCGCAGACAGATGAAGAGGTCTGCTCATTGCTACATGGTGTCAGTAGTGGGATCTGAACCTAGAATCTCAGGGTTTGTGTTAACCACTATGCCACACTATCTACACTTTCTTCCAAAATAGGAACGATTTACCTGGAGCACAGTTAAATAAATTTACTGATCATGCAATGCAAATACATTGAAATTGAAAAGAAAAATGTAAAGAAACTATTTAGGAAAATTAAGGTCCATTATGTGACTTTTCTGAGATCTCTGCTGAAGCTTAAGAGGAGACCCTTGGGAGAATACTGGGGTAAAGTAATGAGGAGAAAATTCTGAAAAGCAGGAGACAAAAGATAATGTCTCCATTTTATTTTCTTCTGTTTCCGTTGTCATGGAGAAACCAAAAAGAAAAAGACATCTCTTTTTTGATTTTTTATTCCTATAGGTTGAGCTTATACTCCTACGTGAGCTGTTTTTGGGCCCATCTTGGACAGACTTTATGAAGGCCAAGCGTGTTGTGACTGATGTCATATACAGAACAATTAGTGATTTGTGTATGAGTTGCCACTTCATTGATAGTGTCACACATGCGTTCAATTAGGGGACAGCCAAAGAGTCAGGGTGTGAAAACATTGGGAAAAGAGCTAGTAAAGGGTACTAATGCCTTCTCTGTTTCATTTCCACAGACCCACAGAAGATTAAGTAGCATTCCTCTCTTCCAGATGACCTCACTTCCTTTCCCCTAGATGTAGCTTCACCCGATGAAGCTCGGCCATAATGTTTGCCAACACAGTGTTCAGGTCCTGCTCGTCAGTCATCTTCTGAGCAATATCCTGCCGACTACGCCAATGTAGAATAATTGCACAAACAAAAATAAAGATGTGAGGAATGGCCTGTATGTTGTCTGGCAATTTAGTCAAAAAAGACTGAAACCGGTCTTGTAAGCTGTTAAACAACAAAAAGACAAGTGCTAAATGAAGAGACTGAGAATTTATATTGAGGTGGCAGGGAGTAGGGTGAGGTCATCGAGGTGGGAGGGAAGTGAGATCATCTGGAAGAGAGTAAAGTTACTTAACCGTCCGTGGTTCTGTGGAAATAAAAGAGAGAAGGCATTAATACCTTTTACTAGCCCTTTTCCCGATGTTTTCATGCCCTTAATTGGACCCTTTGGCTGTCCCGTAATTGCACATGCGTGACAATAGTCACTCATCAGTTCATGAGAATCACGGTACAGATTTGCTTCAATGTTACTTTCAATAGTAGACATGTATGGGCATCCTGCTCCTTCGTCATGCTTAACACTTGTTCAACCATTTTTCCAATTTTATTCCATTCGTAAACATACTGCTGGATACAGACATATGGATTTTTGGCCCCTGGTACAACTTCAATCCATTAAAAGCAGATCACTGCTTGCTTCTATTCTTTGTTGTAAAAAGAGAGTAGAGCAGCCATGTGCAACAAGGAAAACTGACTAATCAGTGTCATAACTTTATCACTGTGACCACACACCAGTTGTGTATGGGAAACACTGTACAGCCAATCCTAACAAAATCACTACAAAACTCTGAATAACCATTGATCTACATTCATATGTTTGTTGCTTAGTTGCTAAGGAGTCTAAATTTTTTCTCTTTCTGCCTCATCAGAGAGGTGGCTCTTTCTGATCAATTTTTCAGAACTTTGGGAGATGTTTCCTGGCTAGAGTCTCCCATCTAATGTGGTAGAACCAAACCTCGGTAAGGCAGGCTTTGAGGGTATTTTTCAACAGCTTCCTCTGGACACCCAGGGTGCTCTGAGCTCATTTCAGTTGAGAGCGGAGAACTTAATTGTCTCAAAAGATTTCCTATCTAGTGGAAATGGTTAAGCAGTATGAGGACTTCAGCGCTAGTTTGGTGTCTTTAGCTCCATACTGTACAGGCCTACAGCCTATTATCTTAATTTCCATTCTGAGGTGCTTTCACTGGAATGAAATATCAAAGGAAAAAGATCTTATCCGTATCTTTTGGGTTTCTCCTTGAAAACAATGAGATCAGAAAGAAGTCAAAAGGAGACATTGTCTTTTTTCTCCTCCCTCCCAGATTTTTCTCCTGACACCCCTTGACTTGTCACAAGGCTCTCATCTTGAGTTTCAATGAAGGTTTCAACAAAGTCATACAATGGGCTCCGATCTTCCAAGTACTGTCTTGACATATATTTTTTTTGCAATTTCAAAGTTATTGTCTTGTGTGCTCAGTAATCTTCTTCTTCTTCTTTTGGCTGCTTCCATTAGAGGTCGCCACAGTGTATCATCTGCTTTCATATCTTTCTGTCCTCTGCATCTTGCTCTGTCACACTCATCACCTGCATGTCCTCTCTCACCACATCCATAAACCTTCTCTTAGGCCTTCCTCTTTTTCTCTTACCTGGCAGCTCTATCCTTATCACCCTTCTCCCAATATACCCAGCATCTCTCCTCTGCACATGTCCAAACCAAAGCAATCTCTCCTCTCTGACTTTGTCTCCCAACCGTCCAACCTGAGCTGACCCTCTAATGTCCTCATTTCTAATCCTGTCCATCCTCATCACAGCCAATGCAAATCTTAGCATCTTTAACACTAACACCTCCAGCTCTGTCTCTTGTTTTCTGGTTAGTGCCACCATCTCCAACCCATATAACATAGCTGGTCTCACTACTGCCCTGTAGACCTTCCCTTTCACTCTTGCAGATACCCTTCTGTCACAAATCACTCCTGGCACTCTTCTCCACTCACTCCACCCTGCCTGCACTCTCTTCTTCACTTCTCTTCCACAATCCCCATTACTCTGTACTGTTGATCCCAAGTATTTAAACTCCTCCACTTTCGCTAACTCTACTCCTTGCATCCTCACCACTCCACTGACCACCTACTCATTTACACACATGTGTTCTGTCTTGTTCCTACTGGCCTTCAATCCACTCCACTCTTAAGCATATCTCCACCTCTCCATGGTCTCCTCAACCTGCTCCCTAATATCGCTACAGATCACAATGTCATCAGCAAACATCATAGTCCACGGGGACTCCTGTCTAATATCATCTGTCAACCTGTCCATCACCATTGCAAATAAGAAAGGGCTCAGAGCCGATCCCTGATGTAATCACACCTCCACCTTGAATGCATCCTTCACTCCTACCGCAGACCTCACCACTGTCACACTTCCCTCATATATATCCTGTGCGACTCTTACATACTTCTCTGCCACTCCCGACTTCCTCATACAATACCACAGCTCCTCTCGAGGCACCCTGTCATATGCTTTCTCCAGGTCCAGAAAGACGCAATGCAACTCCTTCTGGCCTTCTCTATACTTCTCCATCAACACCCTCAGAGCAAACATCGCATCTGTGGTGCTCTTCTTGGCATGCTGCTCACTAACCACTTCTTAACTGAGCTTCCTGTACTCTTTCCCATAACTTCATGCTGTGGCTCATCAATTTTATTCCCCTGTAGTTACTACAGTCATGCAAATCCCCCTTATACTTAAATATCGGCACCAGTGCACTTCTTCTCCACTCCTCAGGCACTCCATGTGTGCTCAGTACTATGTGGTGAAATGTATGGACAGTAGCAAGAAAACAGTTTACTAAGATTACAAAGCAGTAATCCTTTCTTCTGAATAATTCTATTAGTTGGTCCAATTTGTATTTCTGTGCTCCAGTTAGATGAGACAAGCAGTGTGGTGTAGTAGTGAAGACTCTGGGCTTCAAATCCCGAGGTTGTGTGTCCAAATCCCACTTCTGACACCATGTCACCACATCATCTGCCTGTGCTCCAGTTGGAAAATCGAAAGAAATGTAACCAATCATATCTCAAATGTTGTAAGACACCTTGAAGAAAGACATCAATCCAATAATAAGCCAAAAAAGTCTAGAATGAGATCACACAAAATATACCGTGCAAAATATGAATCTCTGTGAAGTCTCATGAGCCACCAAAGATCAACCTTTGAGAAGTAAAATTTTCCTCTGGGCTAGTTCCTTGGATAATGGTTTAAGAGTAGATGTATGTATATCTCTGTGTTTTATGGTCTGTATTAATTATGTTAGTTTGTCCATTAAAGCAAGTATATTTGTTAGCAAAACAGACAGTAAGTAAAGAGAGGCCATGTCCTATGTCACCTTAACAAAAACGCAAGTTCATAAATCACTCGTTACCCTTCCTTAAGATGTTTCCTCACCTGACACCATTCTTTATTCTTTTCCCGCATTGGCATAACTCTAACAAAACCTTTTTTTTTGTAGGAAAGACTGGGACAATCACTGGACCCGAAAGACGAGTAAAAGCGGGCGACGTCGTGCAGTTCATTTGTGAAGTCAATGACGTTGATGATTTTAAATTCATCTGGCTGAAAAATGGCAAGGCCATTTCTCAGGAGCACTTTGATTCGACAAGAAATGGAAGCCTGCACACCAGCCGTCTGTCTCTGCAAACTGAGAGAGATGACATCCGGTCGGTCATCCAGTGTGGGAAGGAGAGCCGTGAAAATGAAAGTCTGTCTGCGGCGTTCAACCTGAGCTCTGTACTTACAGGTATGGTTTGCGTGGAGACAACGGGGTTTTGGCATCGGTAGTGAGGAGCGAAACAGACAAGTTTAATTTCACATACTGTTTTGTGAAAATTATGTTGTGATTTCACAATTGGGAAATTCAAAACTCACCTAAAAGGTTTTTTTTGTTTGTTAAAGTTGTCTTAGTCTGGAAGACACAGATCCTGAAACATGCCAGTCCAACCAATTTTATGTTATCACTCTTATTCATGTCATTACCAAGAATCTCAGCCTGTTTCGTAAAAGTGACGTGCTTCATCATTTTTGTGGTTTTCATTAAGGATGTCTTGGTACTTTGCTTGATTCAACTTTCCTTCGACATTGTCTAAACTACTAGTCGCTGCTTCTGCCACCACCACCATGCTTTATTGTTAGAATGGTATCGCAAAGGTGATGAGCTGTATCTGGTTTCCCTCAGATAATACACTAATTTTGACTTCATCAGACTAGATAGATAGATAGATAGATAGATAGATAGATAGATAGATAGATAGATACTTTATTAATCCCAAGAGAAAATTCGCATGCTACAGCAACACTGTCCAGCTCCATGCCTACAATAGAGCCTGCCTCCCTCACCAGTTTGTCCAGGTGTGAGGCGTCCCTCTTCTTTATGCTGCCTCCCCAGCACACCACCACGTAGAAGAGGGCGCTCGCCACAACCGTCTGATAGAACATCTGCAGCATCTTATTGACTAGAGTAGCATTTTCCAACCTGTGGGCTGTGGAGGCATTGCAGGTAGGCGGCAGCAGACCCTGGATGAAACTCCGGCCATCCCCTCACTGTTCAATTCAGAGTGGCAGCATTGCAGGTGGCTTGTGGCCTATCATGGACGACACACCCCCATCTCTGCTCTGATGATTGTGCTCGAGTCACCAAGGAGGGAAAGCACTGATGATCGCACTTGATTCATCTGAAGCAGGGGTCTCCAACACGTTGCTCGTGAGCTACCGGTAGCTCGCAACCCCTTTTCCAAGTAGCTCACCAAAGGGTTAATGAATCCTACATAAACTTGAAAACTTGATTAGTCAAATTAGGGGTGGGTGATCTTTCCAAAAATTCATATCACGATCCTTTTAACACAAAACCACGACCCACAATCTGAATTGCAATCTATCTTTTCAAGCTCATCAAGACCTAAGTGACATCCATCCATCCATTATCCAACCCGCTATATACTAACTATAGGGTCTGCTGGAGACAATCCCAGCCAACATAGGGTGCAAGGCAGGAAACAAACCCTGGGCAGGGCGCACATCTACACACCAGGGCCAATTTAGAATCGCCAATGCACCTAACCGGCATGTCTTTGGACTGTGGGAGGAAACCAGAGTACCCGGAGAAAACCCACGCAGACAAGACCCAGAAAGTGAACCCGGGTGTCCTTACTGCGAGGCAGCAATGCTACCTACTGCGCCACCCACCTAAGTAACACTTTATTTTAAATATCAAACAAAGTTGGTCTTTTGTTCGCTACCTAAGCGGAGTTAAGGAACACGTCCCGAAGCTGACGAGTGAGTGAGGAGAGCACATCCACACACACCCAAACCCCCCGCCCCTTTGGCCCATTGCGTGTTTCTTGGATTCGCGCAAATAAATCGATACTGCAAGCGAACTATGATACATAGCGAAATGAGAGAAGTCGCAAAATCAACCGAAATGTTCAAGCAAATTATAGAAAAAAAACAAATCTAAATCCGTTAAGTAGTTCTCTCGTGAAAAACAGACAGACAGACAGACATTGGATTTAATATATTATATATTAGTAAACCACAGGTGGCATGGTGGCGCAGTGGTAGTGTTGCTGCCTCACAGTTAGGAGACCCGGGTTCGCTTCCTGGGTCCTCCCTGTGTGGAGTTTTCATGTTCTCCCCGTGTTTGTGTGGGTTTCCTCCCACAGTCCAAAGACATGCCGGTTAGGTGTATTGGCGATTCTAAATTGGTCCTAGTGTGTGTGGGTGCGTCCTGCGGTGGGTTGGCACCCTGCCTGGGATTGGATTCCTGCCTTGTGCCCTATGTTGGCTGGGATTGGCTCCAGCAGACCCCCTTGTCCCTGTGTTCGGATTCAGCGGGTTGGAAAATGGATGGATGGATATATTAGTAAACCTTCAAAATAATGTACAGCTAAGTCTCAACAGCATTTCTGGAGCTTAGTAGAGCCACATAACTATAAGAATCTTCACCAAGCAGCTCTGAAAATGTCTGCTTTGTTTGGGTCTCCATCCCTTTGTGAGTCTGACATGAATGTCATGAAATCAAAAGTTCAGAACACGACTGACAGACAAACATTTAAATGACATCATGAGAGTGAACCTAAGGGGGCTCCACTCCACCAGACACCTCAGTGCCAGTCATCTGACTAACTCAAAAACACATCACACATGCAACTGGACCTGTGAATAAAGTGACACAGTGACATGTAACACAATGACAGATGAATAAGTCAGACCTGTGGATTTGGAATGACATTGTTTTGTTCTGCCAGCATTCATGTTTTAATTCAATAGTGTGAGATTCACTAGAAAATGCATACAGACAAACAAAATGCACTTGCAGGTGAACTCAATATTTCTTTGCGATGTTTTAATGCAAAATGAGTTGTGGACACCAACATTTTGTAAATGTTCAGGCGAAACAAGCTTATTCAGTTTGTTTGGGTTGAAATAAGCCATGAGAACAAAGGTTAGAAAACAAGATAGCTCTCGGCCATTTTCATTTTGTAAAAGTAGCTCTCAGGGGAAAAAAGGTTGGAGACCCCTGATCTAAAGCTATGCTGACGCTGCGGGACCCCTTCCCTGGCCTCTTTGACAATCACACTCAAATCACGGAGGTGGATGGGGTTCAGTGTGACGATGCGGGTTCTGCTCCATGCTCCCATCTAGGCTTCTGGGGAGCTCTCGAACACCGACACCTTCGGTAATGTCACCGATGAGCTAGAGAGTGAACAGATCAACAACGAAACAAGGGGATGGTGCAAAACGTGCAAAGTGCTTTTATTAAAATTAAAACCAAAAACAGTGTCCAAATAAATAAGTGCAGTGTCTCAAATCGTTCTTAAGTAAATAATCCGTTAAAACAGGAGAACTGTGGAGGTTAAAATCCAATAAATGCATCCTTTTAAAACGAGGTTAAAATGATAATGGCTGGAAGCAGTCTTGTCTTAAAACTCTGGTGCTTTCTTCTTTCTACTGGCGGATTCCCCTGCTTCTCCCATACGGGCCCTGCAACAGGGGAGTCGCCCTACCAGCAAATGCAGGTCCGGTAGCCTTCCGATCCCCGGCTACGTTAGGCTCCAGCTAACTCGAGACTTGGGATCCCTCCCCAGCGGCCAGGGCGCTCATGCTGGGGTTCAACACACCCAAGGATGGACAAACAAAAAGAAAAAAGTAGAAATAGTTGCACTGTTTGCAGTTGAATTGTTTGAAGGTATTTCTTTAAAATAAAAACCTTCATTTTAAACATGGGACTTATTTATGCAGTTATGTCTGGGGTATAGGCTGCTATTACGCACCCAAACAGATCACAAATGATATTTTTGTATGTTAATATTTTATAAGTTTCCAAACATGAATCATATTCTCCTCTTTTTTGTGTTTTTTTTTTTTTAAAGTGATGCCACAACTAAGCCTTGAAAGAAGCACAAATGTTACAAGCACCTCCTTTGGCAAATACTTATGCAGAGTCGATGGCTTTTACCCCGAAGACATCCAAGTCACATGGACCCTCGGGAATCACACACTCCCATCCTGCTGTGAGAAGAGCTGGAGCCACACGGACGGCACGTTGAGCACAATCTGTCACATCCACGTTGACTTCAGGAAGCTTACCTCGGAGGCAGTGCTGCATTGTCGTGCCAGTTACTGTCTTCAGTGTTGCCCAAAGGGAACGGGCAGAGTCGCGACCTAAGAGGGTGACCAGCAGTGCTGGCGGCATGTCTGACTCAAACTGTAACAAGACGTGGCTTACTTATCGAAAGAGTTTATCCTTATTAATCAGCTGACAATTTTTGATGCTTTAATAAACCTGTTAATCCTTAAATACAATACAATACAATACAGTTTATTTTCGTATAGCCCAAAATCACACAGGAAGTGCCGCAATGGGCTTTAACAGGCCCTGCCTCTTGACAGCCCCCCAGCCTTGACTCTCTGAGAAGACAAGAAAAAACTCCCAAAAAAACCTTGTAGGGAAAAATGGAAGAAACCTCGGGAAAGGCAGTTCAAAGAGAGACCCCTTTCCAGGTAGGTTGGGCGTGCAGTGGGTGTCAAAAGAAGGGGTTCAATACAATACAATACACAGAACATAACAAATCCTTAATACAGCATAATAATAAACATTTTAGAAGTACAGAGCAGAATTTAACAGTAGATGATATCACATAATAAGATGTGGATATTTTTAGTGTCCTGGAGACCTCATCCGTCAAGCTGCCTCCCCATTTGGCCATTCCACGGCTGAAACGTTGCTCGACCAGCCAATCCGATGAAAGGACCCCTCTTTCCCATGATTCCTATGATCCTCCATCAGGGATGACTTTACCATAGGCAGGCAAACAACTTGGCAGGTGGGCCGTGGCACCAATTGCCACATTTGAGTACCGAGAACAGAAACAGAATAGGTGAGGGTTAGTATTCAATTATAATTATCATGTTACTTATGTTTTAGTGCTAATGACTAACAACAGAGATGCAGTCTGTACAGTTAATCAGCAGCTCTAGTCAGGATATGCTAAACTGAAGTAGTGAGTCTTCAGCCGGGATTTAAAGGCCAGGATCGAAGGGGCATCTCTTATCGAAGCAGGCAGACCACTCCACAGTTTAGGGGCCCTGTAACTAAAAGCTCGACCTCCCACTGTTATTTTATTAATCCTTGGAATCATAAGCAGACCGGCATCTTGAGATCTTAATGTGCGCTCAGGTTTGTAAGTCATAAATAGCTGACAGTGCATTCAGAAAGTAGCCGACCCCTTCGTTTTGTGCTCACTTTACTGTAAATTTAGTTATAAATGGATACATTTGCCATTTTTGTCATTCATTCTGTACTCAGTAACCCATAATGACAAAGTGAATATGTGCTATCAGAAAGGTCTGCAAATTTATTAAAAAAATCAAAAAGCGAAGTCTCTCCTTCCGAAAAGTTTTCAGACCTCTAAATGAGAAGCTCCTTTGGCAATAATAATTACAGCTCCAGATCTGCTTGACTAAGTCTAAGTCTCTGCACACTTTGCACACCTGGATTTGGGCAGCTTATCCCATTCTTCCTAGCAGATCCTTCAATGCTCTGTTATATTGGATAGGAAGCATCAGGAAACGGCCATCTTCAGGGTTGCTCCGTGAAGGTTCTTTGGGGTTTAAGTCTGTGCCGCTCAGGGACACTCAGACACTTGACAAACAAGTGGAGACCCTTCAGTCCATCAGGCCCGTTTCTTTAAAATCTCATCCAGGTTCTTCTTAAAGGTTCTCAAGACTTGTCCTGTAACATAAGAAATTGGACAAATGAGAGAAGACCTTTCAGTTCTTCAAGCCTTTGGACATTTGATACCGAGGCTTCGAAGCTTGTATCGGTTTAAAGAAGCACACTGTATCGAAGCTTTACATCCACGTGACCGATGACTTCACTTCATTGGAGCGCTCTGACTGTTTTAAAGCTTTGCGCTGTCCCATCAGTCTATGAAAGAGGATGTGAAGCTACCACTTGTGTATTATACAGAGAAGATATTGAAATATAAACCACATTCTGAGTCAAGCTGGGAATGCACACAGTGACCTCCATATGGTTGCTGATGACACCCGTCCACACTCCCAGTGCATCATGGGAAAGACTGCCATAGCAACAACTACACAACAAAATGGCAACAAGAACAGCAGTAAATAATAAGAAGAAATAATAAGTAGCACTGCTGAATTCCTTGTGACCGAAAGCCTACCGTCGTATTGATGATATCATATGCCATGCCCTCCTGGTGCATCATGGGATTGATCGCCACATGCAGCTAACCCTAAAATGGTAGCAGAAACCGTAGTAAGCAATAGTAAACTTTTCAGAGAAACCTCTGTCACAGTTAAATAGCACCATTGTCTGAAAACATATGGTCGGGTTGATGACAACACACGCCACGCCTTCCTGAGGCATCATGGGAAAGATCACCACATGCAGCTATACCCAAAATGGTGGTAAGAACAGCAGTAAATAATAAACTTTTCAAACAAACCTTTGGCTGCAAAATAAGTAGCACTGCTGAATTCCTTGTGTCTGAAAATCTAAGGTCACATGGATGACATCACCCATCGTGCACTCCCGGTGCATCCTAGGAAAAATTTCAACAGCGATGAACTTGCAGCTATCCACAAAATGATGGCAAAAGAAGCAGAAAATAATAATAATAAATTTTTCAGAGAAACCTCTGGCCGCAATATATGTATTGAATTCCTTGTGTTCAAAGACCTACGGTCACATTGATGATGTCAGACGCCACGCACTCCCAGTGCATCCTAGTAAAGACCACCATAGCAATGACCATGCAGCTATCCCCAAAAGGCGGCAAGAACCACAGTAAATACTAATAAGCTTTTCAAAATAAGGATCACCGTCTAATTCCTTGTGTCCAAAAACGTACGGTCACGTCATTGACATCATCCGCCGCGCCATCCTGGTGCATCCTAAGAAAAATTGCCGCAATAATGACCATGCAGCTATCCCCAAAATGCTGGCAAAAACAGCAGTAGATAATAATAAACTTTATAAAATAAGAATCACTGCTGGAATTCCTTGTGTCCAAAAACCTGCAGTTAGGGAATCAAAATGAATTTTATCTGTGGCAGGAGATGCAAATAAATAAATAAATAAATAAATAAATAACATGTGCCATCATAACATCAACAAGAGAGAGTCAGCATACAGTAAGTTAAGTGCCGGGTCTGTGGTGCTTCTCAATCTGTTTTCTCGTGGTTTTGCTCTATTGCATAATCTGCCTTTTTCGTTTTCTTAATATTTTTAGTTTGCCTGTGTGGGCGCATGCCACAAAAAGAGCAAAGTGCTCGCGGTTGCTTGTTTTTTGCAGCATGTGTGCAATCTCAACACACGAGTCGATACTCTCTTTTTTATTTTTGACATTGGCAACTAAAAATGAACACGTTTAATGTTCAAACTCACAAAATTGAATGTATAATATATAAATACATTTTAAAGTACCTTCCTTTTTAAAGATCCCAGAGCACAGTGGGAAAAAGATCTCTTATTCAGAATTTCAGAAACGGAGTGGAAGGCAGCCATACACACAATTCACTTGAGCTCAATATGCACAAAAGCATTCAATTGTTCAACTTAAAATCTTTTATCGAGCACATCCTATCTCATTTAAAATTGTCCAAGATGTTTCCGGGTTGAGATCCAACCTGCGAACGTTGCAATCGATAAATCGAAAATATTAGTTGGTGAAATAGTGGAACAGCGAACAAGAGATCGAATAGTGTTTGAGGATGTCTGGGGGAGAAGAGAGACAAGGCAGTGACTTTAAGACGTTCGAAGAGCTGCACGAAATGTAGATCACAAAGCACAGCAGCAGCAAGCCAGCAGCCGATCGAGCAAAGAGGAGGTAAAAAAAAAACAACTGTTATTTGTTTCCCATTGTATCACTCGGGTTTTCAGAGGAGCAAACGCATCTCCTTGGGGTCCGTTCAGCTCCCCTCTTCACAACGGCAAATAGCTGTACAGTAAAGATTGCATTAGTGCAAACAAATGGAACATATTACTTGGTGAAATAACAGAACAGTGAAAAGAGATCAAATAGTGTTTGAGGATGTCTGGGGGAGAAAAGAGACAAGGCAGTGACTTTAAAATGTTCGAAGCGCTGCACGAAATGTAGATCACACTGCACAAGAGCAGCAGCAATACAGCAGCTGATCGAGCAAAGAGGAGGTAAAAAAAAGGAATTTGTTTCCCATTGTATCAACATTTAAGAGGGGTTTCAGAGGAGCGGCCGTGTCTCCTTGGGGTGCATTCAGCTCCTCTCTGCTCTTAGCGCTTAGCGGGGAGGAGGGGAGAGGTTGGTAAGCGAAGCGAGCAGGGGGTGAAGCCCCCTAGAAAATAAAAAATAAATGATAAAAAAATAAATAAATCAAGAAATTCTGTATCTTCTGTGACATAACCCTAACCCAGTGTTTCCCAACCTCGGTCCTATGGACCCCCTTGTGGCTACAGGTTTTTGTTCCCACCAGCTTCTGTTTTTAATTGGACTCTTGAGCTAATTAAGTGAAGTGTTATTTCCCAAGTTCTGTGTTTTGGGAACAAAATAGAAATTAGAACATATAGTGTATATATAAAAATGTACCAAGCAGTTATATGGGAATAATATATTTTTTTCTTTTTAACAAAATTTTCATCTTGATTGTCATTCTACTTTTCTAGCTGTTCTAATTGTTTAATTAATCCATTATTTACTAATTAGTGGGTCTGACGCTGAAGTAGTTTCATCCTTTGTTATTCCGTGTTGTTTGCCAACGTGTCTGCTCTGCTCATTTTTAATTGTCATTAATAAGATACAACAAAGGGGAAAAACTTTACAGAGAAAGGGCAAAATATACTGAAATCAACAAAAGAGGGGTAAGTATTTAAATCAATAGCAAAAGCAGAAATATTTCTAAATGTCTTATAAGTGTAACAATCATGCTGCTGTGCTTTTCTGAATGTAGAATAAGAGAAAAATAATCCCAGCTAATTAAATGAGATCAGTGCTATCAGGTGTTTTCATCAATAATGAAGCTGGTTGGAATAAAAACCTGCAGTCACAGGCGGTCCCCAGGACTGAGGTAGGGAAGCACTGCAGTAACCTATGTGTCTTTTTGATTATTCTTTCAGAATTTTAAAAAAATAGATTGCTTGAAATACCTTTTGTACAGGGGCGGCACGGTGGCGCAGTGGTAGCACTGCTGCCTCACAGTAAGGAGACCTGGGTTCGCTTCCCAGGTCCTCCCTGTGTGGAGTTTGCATGTTCTCCCCGTGTTTGCATGGGTTTCCTCCTACAATCCAAAGACATGAAGGTTAGGTGCATTGGCGATTCTAAATTGTCCCTAGTGTGTGGGCTGGCACCCTGCCCGGGATTTGTCCCTGCTTTGTGCCTTGTGTTGGCTGGGATTGGCTCCAGCAGACCCCTGTGTTAAGATATAGCAGGTTGGAAAATGACTGACTGACCTTTTGTACATCATGGAGAGAGAGAGAAAGAGGAAGGGTTGGGGGGCATGGGCTGATTTCAGGGTGTTGCCACACCCACCACACGACATACCACCCGGATTGAGACCCGAGTGCAGCCGTTTGACACATCAGCACCCAACTGGAACAGTGTGAGGTTTTTTTTATGGTCACTGGAGTGCAAGTCCTTACACCAACCCAACGAGTTTTCCCTGAAAGTTAGAGGACCTGCTAGCAGGGCTGGATGTGGGTTAGTGTCATTCCCAGGATGGAGCAATTGTACTAAAAAGATTAAAAAAGCAACAGCCTGACCACTATCCCCATAAATGTTGGCAAGGACAGAAGTAAATAGTAATAAACTTTACAAAATAAGGAGCGGCGCTGAATTCCTTGTGTCCAAAAAAAGTCTACAGTTGAGAAATCAAAATAAATTTAATCTCTGACAGGAGAAGCAAATAAACGAATAAAGAAAATGTGCTTTCATGAACATCAGCAAGAGAGACTCAGCGTGAGTTAATGAACATTCAGCACTAGCTCTGTGATGCTTTTCACTCTGTGTTCTCGTGGTTTTGCTCTATCGCACCATCTACCCTTTTTCGTTTTCTGGGCATTGTTTCGTTGGCTCATATGTGCGCACGTCATGCCACGGAAAGTACGGTGTGCTGGCGGCTGCTTGTTTTTTGTAATCTCAACACACAGATAGAAACTTGATAACATTTCTGCCATTTTTTTTTCACATTAGTACCGGTGGATGAGATAAAAGAAAAGCCATGCAGAGATTTGAACATTAAAAAAAATCAGAAGAACAAACTTCAAAAGTGACTGCATAGCTTAGAAGAAATGTCCTGAAACGAACCTACTGACCAACCTGAGGACCCCTCAGTCAACAGCCAGCAACTGGAAAAGCTGCGTCTTTTTGACTTTATTTACATGGAGTCTCCTTAAATTTTCAAAATTTTCACTCTAAATCTTTTTTTAAACACTCCTGTATTGTATATTTTCAAATGACTGTTATAAACTGACTTTAAATGCAGTATCTTCAGCGACTTAACCCTAACCCTCAACCTAACCCTAATATTATTTTAGCATATATTTACATCTGTTTTTATTTATTTGCATTTTAAATATTTATTGTAAGGCCAATTTTAAGTCAGATTTGTAGTATGGACTTTGCAAGTTTTTTAGGATCCTTTTATCAGTCGGTTATAAACATTTTTAGAGTATTTATATATAAATACCTTAGTGATGAATGGAGGTGGGTGCCAATGCTTTAACTAAAAATGTATCTTGAGAGTCAGTGTGCCCATGCCAAGCTGTCCTCACTCATCTCTTCAAACCCTAACCTAACCCATGTGCCTTTTGGAGCATTCTCATACAATCTTAAAATAATAGATAGTTACCAGTACTTTTTTTGTAATTTATTAACCCTGGGGTAGCTAGGATCAAAAGATTTTGTCGATTTTTCTTTTTTTTGGTGCAATTTTGCCATGAAGTGAGGCCTTTAAGTTTGGGATGCCAGCTGAGACGAAAGAAGGAAGGTCAGAGAAGGAGAGAGAGAAAGTACAAGGAGAGCAAGAAAAAGAAATGATGAAAATAATAACAACACATTTTCATACAAATGATGTAGCACGAAGTGCTTTACATAATGAAGAAAGAGAAAAAAGACAAAATAAATAAGAAAATAGAATTAGGGAACACTAATTAACATAGAAATAAAGTGAGTTCTGATGGCCAGGGATGACAGAAGAAACAAAAAAAGAAATAAAAACTCCAGACGGCTGGAGAAAAAAATAAAATCTACAGGGGTACCAAGGCCACGAGACCACCGAGCCCCCTCTAGGCATGCTACCTAACATCAATTGACCTCAGTCAGTCCTCATGGTATTCAGGGTTCATATGGAAGAATTTGATGATGACGGTCATGTGGACTTCTGGCTTTTAATCCATCAATGTAGGGACATCACAGTGCTTTGATCAGGTGGTGGTGGTGCAGATCACAGAAAATCAGAAAATGAATAGAAGAGAAAGTAGGGGTTAGTATGGATTACAGAGATAACAGGAATGATAATGATAATTAAATGCATATACAGAGTATCAAGAAGCTAAGGGAAAGCCTTGTTAAAATAATGAGTTTTTAGCAGTTTTTTAAAGTGCTCCACTGTATTAGTCTGGCAAATTTATATCGGTCAGCTATTCCAGATTTTAGGTGCATAACAGCAGAAGGCCGCCTGGCTCACCACTTCTTTTAAGTTTAGCTCTTGGAATTCTAAGCAGACTCTCATTTGAAGAACTAAGGTTACGATTTAGAGTGTAAGGTGAAAGACATTCTGAAATATAAGATGGAGCAGATTATTTAAGGCTTTGTAAACCATAAGCAGTATTTTAAAGTCAATTCTAAATGACACAGGCAACCAGTGTAGTGACATCAATACTGGAGTGATGGGCTCGGATTGTCTTTTCCTAGTTAAAAATCTAGCAGCTGCATTCTGCACTCGTTGCAATCTATTGATGTAATTTTTGGGTGGTCCTGAGAGGAGTGTGTTACAGTAATTATGGAAAATTAAATTAATATATTCATGTATTAGTATAAATAAATATAGGAAAATCTATAAGCATTAACCTTAGTGCAAATATTAATGCAAGTTAGGCCTGCTAAACAAATGGTTAAATATAGGCACATGCCATATTTCTTTATTAATTACAGCTTAGCTCTAGCTGCCAATAAAACCTAGCGAGAGGACCCAAGAAGGGAGAACAATGAGATAAAGACAGCTCAAGGATGGAAGAAGGGAAAACACCTGTTGGCTCTCAGCCGGCCTAAAAATAAGCGAAGCAAAAAAATAAAGATAATTGACAGAAAATAAGAAATACTGGTGGTTCTAATAAAAGTTAATTAGACCAGCTGCAGTAAAAGGAGTCAGGGGAAAGCAGCGAATAGGCAGCTTCTAGCGAGGTCAGAATGTTAAGAAATGATTATATAAACTGTGAATTTTGAACTGTTCGGGGCTCATCCTGATTTGGCCAAATTGGGTTGACTCCGTGTTATTGTTTTATTGCAATAAAACAATATACTCTGTTTGCCCATCCTCTTGACTCTTAGAGCCTTCATTCCAGGTGAAAACTTTTTGGTGCATCTTTTGCTCTGACGATTTTGTCTTCGTAATAATCTAGCCGACTGAAAACAAAAGTGTGAACTCATCTCTCAGCATCTTGCAATGTTATAAGAGGTCTAACTTTTTCAATATTTCTTAAGTGAAAAAATGCTGTCCTAGTAATCTGATTAATATGTGATTTAAAATTCAGGTCAGAGTGTCAATAATTACCCCTAAATTCTTTACCTCCATCTTGACCTTTAATCCTCATTAAAATAACATTTTAATACCCTCATTATATCCATTTTTTGCCAATCATTAAAATTTCTTTTTTTTCACCTTATTTAGTTTGAGAAAATTACTACTCATCCATTCAGAAACAAAACTGAGACATTGTGTCAGTGAATCAAGAGAGTCGGAGTCATCAGGCGCTATTGATAAATACAGTTGTGTGTCATCAGCATAGCTGTGGTAGCTCACATTATGTCCCAAGATAATCTGACCTAAAGGAAGCATGTAAATTGAAAAGAGCAGCGGACCCAGGATAGAGCCTTGTGGACCACCATATAGAATATCAGGGGTCTTTGAAGTAGAATTACCACAACTAACAAAGAATTTTCTCCCTGCCAGGTAGGACTCAAACCAATTTAAGACACTGCCAGAGAGGCCCACCCATTGACTAAGGCGATTTCTAAGAATATTGTGACCAATGGTATCAAATGTGGCACTCAGATCTAAGAGGATGAGAACAGATAAACGGCCTCTGTCTGCATTGACCCGCGAGTCATTTACTACTTTAATGAGTGCAGTTTCTGTACTGTGATTTGTTCTGAAACCCGAGTGAAACTTATCAAGACTAGCAGGTTTATTGAGGTGGTCATTTAACTGCATAATGACTGCCTTCTTTAGAATTTTACTTAAGAAAGGCGGGTTAGAAATAGGGCTAAAATTTAATAAAAGAAAGAAGAACGCAAAGAAACTGCCAGAACATCTGTGGAGTGAGCAACAATCTGAAGCAGCTCATCTTCCATCGCCTGCATTCTCTACATAAGTCTTTTTAATAGGACTGTTTTTAAAATCAATTTTCTAACCTTTTAAGTTTGTTTTCAGATATATTCCCTACTTTTGCTACTATTATAAAACAGTATATTAAAAGCATATTTTTAAAATTGATGATTTGCAAATACTCAAAGAGAATTATAAAGTACTAGCCGTCCCCCGCGGCTCCGCCCGCTTAGTAGTGAAACAGGACAAACTTTAAAAATCAATAAACAAAAAGGTATCATAAGCTTAGCGGATGGCAAGATACGCTCCAAAACGCAGAGGTAGAGCGACTCCATACTCCTGACCTCACGCCTCCCCCTTCCCTCGGCCCGCAGCCTCTGTTTCAGATTAGCACGAATATATCGCTCTATGATTCTTAGCACAATGACAGAAGTCACAAAATCAACCAGAATGTTTAACCAAATTCTAGAAAAAAAACCCGATCTGAATCCGTGAAGTATTTCTCTCGTTCGCTAGCTAAGCGGAGGTAAGG
Source organism: Polypterus bichir lapradei (assembly GCA_026402145.1). Taxonomy (NCBI): domain Eukaryota; kingdom Metazoa; phylum Chordata; class Cladistia; order Polypteriformes; family Polypteridae; genus Polypterus; species Polypterus bichir. The sequence continues at coordinate 1,129,488 of JANRMT010062856.1, forward strand.
AACGCCCTGAGGCTGACGGGTGAGTGAGGAGGGTCCCAGATCTCTCGGATTCGTGCAAATAAATCGATACCGCAAGCAAACTATGATACATAGCGTCTTGATGCTTGCTCAATAACCCAGGTAAGGACATTCTAGAAAGTTGATTCTGTTCATCTGGATATACTTTTTTTCTGATATGTTTCAACACTCATCCAAATGACTTCCTCAGTCTCACTTGACTGCAGGTTTCTCCAACCTTATAAACAGTACCTTGGCCTAATTACCAAACTAGCACCACTGACTAATGGGCCGTGTGATGTTCAAGCAAATGACAGTAAAAAAACCCGATCTAAATCCGTTAAGTAGTTCTGTCATGAAAAGCGGATAGACAGCCAGACACACACATATATATATATATATATATATATATATATATATATATATATATATATATATATATAGATGTATGAGAACAAACATTATATGTCTTAGTGCACGTTAGTAAAGCAGGGTTAAATCATAAAAAGCCTTGTGTCTGTGTTTTGTTTTTATTATTTCTTAACAAGCTGGAAAGCTACAATTATTTCATGAGTCGAGGTCAAGTGTGAAGAGAGAGACTAATAAGCAAGCATCCCACACACTCTTCTCCAGGTGGGACTAGAGATAATGGTTGCAGGAAATGGACGGGTTCAAGGAGAGTAGAAGGCCTGCTAGATGGCCATAAAGGATAAGATAAAGTGCTATGCTCATTAGGCTAAGAAATATTGATGGCACTAATTAGAGCTA
>JANRMT010062856.1:1147465-1160118 GCA_026402145.1 Polypterus bichir lapradei
TATCTTAGCCATATCACTAGCATATGAGTCCTATCAATCTTTGTCTCAGAGAAAATACCTCCATATAGACAAGGTTTTTAGTGAACACTTCAAGCCTTGCCCTCCATTGCTTAGATATTTCAATTGCATGTTGTTAATCCTCGTTGTTTGCTTCATTTCAACGATGTGTCTCTTTATCCGTGTCATTAGCACGATGTTGTTGTTTTGTGGTGGCGTTTACTGCACTCAGGTCTTTCGTAATGAGATGTGAGGTGCGTGCAGGTGCTCATAAAATGTAAAAGTGCATGCATGTGCCATCTTGTGGCTGTGGCTGAGAGTGAGCAGAGTGGACTGCTCCATTCACACACACACACAGGTCTTTTGTTTTTGTATATCTAATAGTTTACGGTATAATTATTTGGGCAAATGCTCAGTCAATTTAAGTTAATTTGTTAAGTTAACATTTCATGATAAGTCAACTCAACACAGTGTCATATATTTTTTCTCTAATTATAATACAATTATATTTTAAATATTTGAAATGAAGAAAACTAGTTCAGGAGTATTTGTGCCCCTGTGGAACTACAATGGAGATGCATCGTCATCAGAGACACAAGGACCTGTGCGGGTCTTTTATATTTGTATTATTTCTTGTACTTTACACAGGAAGCTAAAACAAACAAACAAACAAGAAATTACAAACAGACACATGTGGAAATGCCTACCTGCTTGTGGTCCTTCATTGCTTTCCAGTGCATCAGCCTGTTCTAATGGAAATTAAAGAAGAATCACGGTAAATGTAGCAACAGTGAAATTCCAAGGAATATTTGTTTAAACAAGAAGAGCTCCCCTCACCTTCTCAATGATTGTAGTTTAAGAATAATCTTTTGTTAATATTTATTTACTTTACAGTACTTACCTGTTTGGAACATTTGAGCCAAATATTATAACTTACTTATTTTGTATGCTGTGTGTGCTGATACAGAAAATGTGACATATAGAGGTAGGACATGGGTCATGGGTCAAGTCAGATGATGGATTTTTAGAAAAGGGCCACTGCATCTTGTCACACAGATAACTGTTTGCAGTGTCTCAGGAAGAGGAAGGACCTCAGGTGGGCTTTATTAGCTACCACAGGTATGTTGACTTCACCTTTTATATCAGTCTAAGTTCACAATGCAGCTCAACTCCAGTTGATTTTCTTATGTGAGACAGATCCAATCTTAATAAAGGAACATTAACAGCAAAAAAACACAAACTGAATTATAACATCTGAGAGTGGATTTAGACCACCCTTTGTACGGTGGCAAGAAAAAAAATAATCAAACCCTTTGGAAATAACCGCATGAATGTATAAATCTGTCTTAAAATATAGTCTGACCTTCGTCTATGTTACAATAATGGAGCAATACAGTCTTCTTTTGAACTGATAATTCACAAATTATTGTATTGCTTTTATAAATTTTGAATACATCAGACATTCACACTGTAGGCTGAAAAAAGTCTGCAGCTATCTAGGCTGATGACTTCAACAAAAGCTATCTGGAGTCAACAGTTAGCAAACCTGGAGTCTGCATCCAGTAGGCGCTGTATATGTTCACTAGTGATACTAACTAGATATACTGATGCTAAACCAAAAGTCTAGATATACTGTATATATATGTTACAGCCAAAACCCGAAGTTCGTCCAGTTCCCAAATTGGCTAGCCGATTCGCATTTTGGCAGCGAGGTGTTGCCAAAGTCCAAATTACTAGAAATGACTAATGTATATACTGCTTTGGCCAGCCATTTTGCAAAGTGGCGAGAACTCCCTGGCCAAAATCCGATGCGCTGATATAAGACTGTCTGCTCAAGGTGCGAAGATGCTTGAAAACTTTCAGATGCAGATTCAGAAGTGAGTTTTCCACTCTGCACGAGAAACTGCTCAAGGCGGGTCTTGCTCAGAAAGCGGATGCCACTTGGTTGTTTCACAATAATTAAGATTAGGTATATAAGGAGGTTTCACAGTTATGTTATCATTTTAGCCCTAAAGTAGTGACTTAACATCAGGGGCCAATTTTATTGACCTTAAGGTTAGTGAATCTTAATTATTGTGAAACAACCAAGTGGCATCCGCTTTCTAAACAAGAGCCGCCAAGGCTGCACTTGATGCAATTGGACTACTAAGTGCGCAACAAATCACTGCTCATGCCTTTTTTCTTGTGACTTTGGCCGATCACCTTGTGCCATTTCACAAGCTGGCTGGCCAAATCCTGAAATCAAGGAAAAGATCGGACATTGGCCAGTCAATTTACAGCGACATTGGCCATTTCCCGATTTGGCTGGACACTTCCCTCTTTCACCATAACATATATATAAATACGAGGTCTGTTGTCCAATGCCATATGGACTGTACTGTATGTATTCTAAATAACAATATATTATTTACCCTATACAACTCCAGGCACCTCGTACCCAGACAAACAAACAGGGAGAACTTCAGCTGCATCGGTGAAGAGGATAGGATAGCAGGCTGCTTGTGCTGATCGACACATTTGCAAAACAAAAGACACTAATGGAGAGGTGCAAAGGAATAATGAATTTAAGGTGGCCCAGGATTACGAGTTTTTTATGCTTCAGGGATTCTAGTGCTAAAGAGATGGTAAATGAAACAGCAGTGAGTCCAGTTTAGTGGAACCACCGTTGGTAATAAAAGCACTAAACACAGCCCTACCCTGCTACCAAAATTGGAGTGGAAATAAATTATTAATAATCAAGGTTCTTCGTATCTACATGATAATATAGACTACCTGTTGCATAACACGTTAACAGAAGGACTTGTTTTTTAATCCATAATGAACCATTTGCTTACATTTTACTCTTTCTTTTAAATTAATTACAGAAAACACAGCACATGCAGAAATTCATACCTGGTTCTTTTTGCTCTTCGTTTTGGTCTCCTTTTCTCTGAGCTAATGGGGGAAAAAGATAAAGATTCAGTAAATGAAGTGGCACACAACAGTTTCTTTTCCTACAACTTTCAGGTTCTCTGATGGTGATGGAGAGGATCCTAATAAGAACAACCAGATCTCCTATCTTAAAAGTGTCATGCTGAGAAAACCTTTTTCCCCATTTATTTTACTTTCATTTCTTTTTCTTAAATAGCAATCACACAAAGCACAGCAAACACCCGTTAAGACTTTGTTCTGATCAGTTAGCTCCCGTATTTAGAGTAATATTTGCTCTGTCTTTCGCTCAATGCAAAGTTCCAGCCTGTTTCAAAGAATCCACAATCATCCCTGTGCCTTCTTCTTCTTTCAGTTGCTCCCGTTAGGGGTCACCACAGTGGATCATCTTCTTCCATATCTTTCTGTCATCTGCCTCTTGTTCTGTTACACCAATCACCTGCATGTCCTCTCTCACCACATCCATAAATTTTCTCTTAGGCCTTCCTCTTTTCGTCTTACCTGGCAGCTCTATCCTTAGCATCCTTCTCCCAATATACCGAACATCTCTCCTCTGCACATGTCCAAACCAGCGCAATCTCGCCTCTCTGACTTTATCTCCTGAACGTCCACCTTGAGTGGATCCTCTAATGTTCTCATTTCTAATCCTATCCATCCTCGTCTCACCCAATGCAAATCTTAACATCTTTAACTCTGCCACTTCCAGCTCTGTCTCCTGCTTTCTGGTCAGTGCCACTGTCTCCAGCCCATATAACAAAGCTGGTCTGACTACCGCCCTGCAGACCTTCCCTTTCACTCTTGCTGATACCCGTCTGTCACAAATCACTCCTGGCACTCTTCTCCACCCATTCCACTCTGCCTGCACTTTCTTCTTCATTTCTCTTCCACAATCCTCATTACTCTATACTGTTGATCAAGTATTTAAACTCCTCCACCTTCACCAACTCTACTCCCCTCATCCTCACCATTCCATTGACCTCCCTCTCATTTACACACATGTATTCTGTCTTGTTCCTACTAACCTTCATTCCTCTCATCTCTAGAGCATATCTCCACCTCTACTGGATATCCTCAACCTGCTCCCTACTCTCACTACAGATCACAATGCCATCAGCAAACATCACAGTCCACGGTGACTCTTGTCTAATCTCTTCTGTCAACCTGTCACTATTACAAATAAGAAAGGGCTCAGAGCCGATCCCTGATGTAATCCCACCTCCATCACTCCTACCACAGACCTCACCACTATCACACTTCCCTTGTACATATCCTGTACAACTCTTACGTACTTCTCTGCCACTCCTGACTTCCTCATACAATACCACAGCTCCTCTCAGTCACCCTGTCATATGCTTTCTCCAGGTCCACAAAGATGCAATGCAACTCCTTCTGGCCTTCTCTATACTTGTCCATCAACACCCTCAGAGCAAACATCACATCTGTGGTGCTCTTTCTTGGCATGAAACCACAAACCTGTGCCTAAGAAGATAAAAAACTGACATTTTAAATGATGTCGGGCCATTGGCACTACCAATAGGAAAAATCAAAAAATCATCTTAATATCTAACCCTTGACAACATTGAGATCAGAAAGAAATAAAATGGAGACCTAGGGCCTCATGTATAAATGGGGCATATGCATGTTTTAGTTTGAATTCTACGCATGGCGTTATACACGAGGCTCCTTGTCTTTTGTCTCCTGCTTCTCAGTATTTTCTCTTGAGATAAAATACCCCGGAATTCTCACAAGGGTTTCCTCTTGAGCTTCAGCAGGGATCTCAGCAAAGTCACACAATGGACTCAAATGTTTCCAGGTAGCATCTTGACTTTTTATTTTTTCTGATTTCAAAGTATTTGCATTGTGTGCTCAGTAATATACAATGAAATCGATGGATGGTAGCAATAAAGCACTTTACTGTGATTACAAAGCTGTACTCCTTGCTTCTGAATGATATTATTTGTTGCTTTAATTTATCTTTCTGTGCTCCAGTTGGCTCAGACTCATTCTGGAAAAAAAGGCAGGCAGAGTGGAATAGTGGTGAAGACTTTGGGCTTCAGACTCTGAGGTTGTGGGTCCAAATCCCACTACTGACACCAGTGTGTGCCCACAAGAAAGTCTCTTCCCCTACCTGAACTTCCATTAGCAAAATAAATCTAACCAAGCATGTCTTAAATGTTGTAATAATAAACGTAAAGTCTTAGCAGAGATCTCCCAAAACATGTCATGCTTCTCCATTTTGATTCCTTTGATCTCAGTTGTACCTAATGTCTCCTTTTTGCCTAAAGCTCTTTTTCCTAAGGAATTTTAGTAGACACATCAGTGACAAAGTCATTTCTGAAATGAAACATAAATGAGGATCTGTGTGAAGTCTCACAAGCCATCAAAGATTCACCTTTGAGAAGCAACATTTTCCAGTGGGTAACCACTGTAACGATGAACACATTTGAACATCTGATTCTTCAGAATCACAGATCTGTCACATATTCTCTCCTTGACCCATCACAGTTTGCTTACCAAGCCACAAAGAAAGAAGGAACAGGGGTGATTTCAAATGCGCACTTGCCAATGTCTTGTGTTTGTCGTTCCACAACGTAATTGAAAATAGGAAATTAACTCTTTGAGGGCTGATGTCGACTTTTGTCAAAAGGAGGAGTTGACGATGATATTCAACTGTAAACTGTGGCAAAACCAACCGTTACGTTGGACTCTCGTTGCTAGAAGGAAAGTTAGATTCATTGGTTTGACCGAGATTCCCTGCGCTCACGTGAGTAGCAAGGTGCACACAATGGCAAAAATGGCACTGACATCTGGCGAGAGATCAAAGCGAATGCGAAAAGTAAAATACGCCATGGACAACGTCTTGCCTATCATCTCTGAATTGGACTATGACTTGTCGGACTCAGATTTTGATACAAGTGATTGAAAACGAATGTTCGGTTCCAGCTTCAACTGATCGGTCCCCAGCTGACAATGTTCGCCAGGGAGGACTGCCACTTAACAATGCAAAGAGGTATCTGGTGGTTGAGTCATGGCATCTGTACTTCTTTCTTGTTAGGTAGATACGTTTCACTGCTCATCCAAGCAGCTTCGTCAGTCTGACTAAGAGCAGTGAAACGTATCTACCTAACAAGAAAGAAGTCCAGCTGCCATGACTTAACTACCAGATAATTTCACCTGGATGACTGAGAAACTTCACAGACAATGACAAGAGGTAGAATCCAGATTGTAATGCACTACGACCGTGACTGGCCCTGCTGTTGTCCCAGCCACGTGAAGACAGCCTGGCAGCAAGCCTGCCACTCATTCTTGGCAAACTGGCAGCCACAGCATGCAGCAACAGACGTCTTATGTTGATTTGTGTGTGAAAGCGTCATTTTTTTGGTAAAAATATTCAGCCCTCAAAGAGTTAAAAAGGCTGAGATTGAGGCTGAGCTCACCATACCTGGAAAAGACTGGAGACAGGCAGTGGTCAGCTGTAAACCCGCAAGATCTTGTAACGACTGTATCCACTACGCTTCACTAAGTTTATAGTGAAAATTGTACTGATGATTGCAGGTCAACCCCAAACTGCCTTCAGCCCCATCCCACAGCGCAGAAAGATGACTTATAATAATAAAAGCACAGAGAAAACAGAGAAAAGGTGCAACAAACAAAATGTAATTAATACCTTTTCTACAGTCCCCCAAAACTCCCCCTCTTCCAATATATACAATAAACAAAAGGCATAAAATTATGTACCCAAGAATATTCCCCACCGTCCATTCGATTTAGTCTTTTTTATCCGATTGTCCTATTTCTCCATAGCTCAGTCTCTTACACACGCCAATCCCAGAATAAAAGATTTACGGCTCACACTGCTTCTGATCCCTTTCACGGTAAAGTTCACTTCCCTCAGTGTTTCCGGAATGTTCGAGGTGCCCACCCCAGACTGCATTGAACTTGTGGTGCTCCCCGAAAACAATCTTTCTCCTCGACTCTGAAGGGTCATGTCTTCTTCCTCCACCTCCTTCTCTTCCTGCCTTTTCGCGCCCCTATTTAAATAGCTCGTCCATTTCCATGGCACTCCTGCAAATCGCAATGACAGCCCCGTACCTCCCAAAAGGTCCTCTCTATCCAACCCGCCCATCTTATGCTACAGTATTCTCAAATGGCAACGGGATTTTACATAGAGAGACAAAAAAAAAAAACCAAACCGTATACAAATTCATATGGCAATGCTACAATCTGGCAACACGTTCCTTGGATGTCAGAATGTGTTTTGTAAATTTGAAACTGCCTAAAAAATCTCACACCCTGAATTTCTAGTTCTGTAATTAGACGTCATTAAGGAATCAAGATCCAGCAACTGCACTCATTATGTTTTACACCCACCTCTGACTTAAAGTCCTGCTATGTGCCATTGGCTTAAATCAGGGGTCTCCAACTTCAGTCCTGGAGGGCCGCAGTGGCTGCAGGTTTTCATCCAAACCCTTTTCGTAATTAGTGACCTGTTTTTGTTTCTAATTAACTTCTTTTGAATTAATCTTAATTGACTTGTTCTTGAAGTCTCAGCCCCCTCAATTGTTTATTTTTTCTTAATTAGCAGTCAAACAATAATGAGATATAAGGTGAGGCAAAACATGACCAGTGTCGATCATACAATATCTGAAAATAAAGAAAGATGAAGGTCTCAGGAATGTTGATCTGCTCAGATCCCCAGTGCTCTTAGAAAAGAGAAAATCAACGATTTCATAAATGTCTTCCATTGCTCAATGAGAGGGGCAACAAGCCATGGAATTAATGAACGAGTTTAGTTTTAACTATTAGAAACTAATAGTTAAAAAACTTCTCATAAAGACTTCACAAGAAGACCACTTAAGTCGGCCGTGTGATCAGCAATATTGTCCTTTTTTAGTAACCCAGTACATTCTCTATATGGTGACTGATTCAGATTTTCTCGAAGCAAATGTATTCTTAAAGTTAAGAATTTAAGGGTGGTGGTTATTTCTGTATTAACCGAAACTCACTAAATTAGCAATTCTTCCTGCAAGTTTCTCAGATTTGTTAAAAATACACAATGTCAGGGTATTCAGCCAAGGGAGGCGTCATTTTCTCAAGCTGTGGTTACTTCTTCTTTTGTAAACTGCTGACTTTTACAAAACCATATTTTTAAAATGACTTATGCCTTATTTGCAATTTAGTAATAATAAAATAAAGAATTTGTATCTCAGCTCAGTAGTGGCTTTAAGATTATTGCTTTGAAATAATTTAAGTTCATAGGTTTAAATCATTATGATTCCACCATCCTCCCTTTTGGCTCCTCAGTTGGTGAATATCAATAATGGTAAGCTCAAGTGTCATGATCTCAAATTCTGAGTAACTTGAGGCAAAGGAAGTTGGTAATGGTGGTGGGCAGAAGTTAAACGTGTGTGGTCAGAATATTCTAAAAAAGGAGCTTCTGACTGCAGTGAAATATAAAGAGAAAAGTCAGGGAAGAGCCCCGTTAGATGCTACAGTATCGACCAAAACAGATGATATAGTGATGAAAAGAAGAAAGACACAATCAAGAAAATAATGAATTAAAAGAAATAGAAAAACACCAGGAATACAAGCTTGATGTAGTTACACATTGACAAAATTCCACATAGCCCGCATACGTCAATGTGATGTAATGTTTAAGGCTTTGGACTCCATCAGCTGAGGTTGTAAAAATCTGCTACTAACACTGCACGGCTATGAAACCACAAAAGAGATGTACCCAAATGTTGTAAGTCACCTTGGATAAAGGTAACAGCCAAGTAAATAAATTTAAATATTGTTGTGCACTACAAGTCCCAGGCACTAAAGAGTTCCAAAAATGGCCACTAGAGGGGCATATGAGCAGCTGTCCTTTGGTTTCATTTTTTGGTGAGTTTCTTAAACAGTGATGACTGGGTTGACATCCCAACATACAGTCCCTTATATACATACATATGTATATATATGCAGTCATAGGAAAATAATAATTTACTCTACTTTCAACAAAAAAGATAACAGTGGTATGTCTTTCATTTCCTAGGAACATCTGAGTACTGGCGTGTTTTCCGAACAAAGATATTTAGTGAAGCCGTATTTAGTTGTATAAAATTAATCAAATGTGAAAAACTGGCCGTACTAAAATGTGGGTCCCCTTGTCATTTTGCTGATTTGAATGTCTGTCACTGTTCAATGCTGATTACTTGCAGCACCAAATTGGTTGGCTGAGCTCATTAAGCCTTGAACTTCATAGACAGGAGTGTCCAATCATGAGTGGTAGAAGGTATTTAAGGTGGTCAATCGCACGTTGTGCTTCCTTCCCTTTGACTCTGAAGAGTGACAGACAGCATGGGATCCTCAAAGCAACTCTCCAAAGAGCTGAAAACAAAGATTGTTCAGTCTCATGGTTTAGGGCAGTGGTGGCGAACCTATGGCACGCGTGCCAAAGGGGGCACTCAGAGCCCTCTTTGTGGGCACGCGCGCCTTCAACCCAGCACAGAGTTCGTTACTATAAAGCCAGAGGGATGCGGGACCGGGCTGCTCCCCTCCCAGCTCCCCCTGCGCCGGAGGACTTTTATCACATCACCCTCCCCTCTGCCCAGCAGCCCAATGGGAGTGCCTCCACCCTCTCCTGTCTGGGGTAAGGCGGGCGGCTCACATGCGGCGTGAGGGTGTGGCACAGACTGCAGCCTGTTGAGTCTGTGATTCCCGTGGTGGGGTTGGAGGGGATGTGGTATAGCGGGTCCACAGCTCAAAATTGAAAAGGCCAGTTTTAATAGATAATCGCCGCACTCGCGGCTTAAAGGGGATTATGGTAGAGTGGTCGAAGCGGTTTCCGGGAGCTTTGTGATGCAGGCGGTCCTCACTTAAGCGCACAGGTGAGGAGTCGTCCCAATCTGTAATTGTTGCCGGGAGATGCTAATCGCCACACCTGATCCACGACCCCGTAATATAGAAGAGAAACGTGAGGTGGATGGAAAGGGGATAAAGAAAGAAAGAGAGAGAGAGAGAGAGCGCGCACACGGGAAAGGGAATGGAAATGGAAACGGGGGTTAATGGGAAAGACCTGCGTGAAACACTTGAGAAGATAGAAGGGATGACAAAGGACAGCACAGTTACTTCTGAAAATGGAATCCTTAAAGTGTGGAATTCTCTGCCAAATAATTTTAAGTCAATGAGGGCACTTGGGATTGCTTTCCTTACTTTGTTTGGAACATCTTATGGTTGTGAGCAGCTGTTTTCATGCTTTGAATTATATCAGCGTTTCTCAACCTTTAAGTACTTGCGACCCAAGTTTTCATAACAGTTTTAAATGCGACCCCCCAAACGTTTTTTTTGAAACCCTAATAAAATGTATTCCTATATTTTTTGCTGCCAATACACCGCTACAAGTTTAAAATTTCCCTACGAATACCGAACTTACGCCACATATGGCAACATTCGTGCCCCCTTTTTTGTTATTTTGCGCGGCCCACAGTTTGAGAACCGCTGAATTCTATCAAATCTGACACCAGAAACAGACTAACAGATGACCTGAGTGCTGCATGTGTTGCTCTCAAACTTACAAAGTGTGAGCCAAGGTTAGACAAATTATCAGCATGCATACAACAGCAAAAATCACATTAATTGTTCAAAACCATACCGAATGCAGACTTTTACCTTTCAATAAAAAGTTGTTTGTATCATTGAAAGCTCTGTTATTATGTTTTTCTTTTAAGACAAAAGATGTTAATGTATGAGTTGTTTTCAGGTTAAACCTGTCAGTATTCAGGTTAAATTGCCGTGTTGGCACTTTGTGATAAATAAGTGAGTTTTAGGTTGCAGTTTGGGCACTCGGTTTCTAAAAGGTTCGCCATCACTGGTTTAGGGGAAGGCTACAAAAAGCCATCTCAGAGGTTTAAACTGTCAGTTTCAACTGAAGGAATGGAATCAGGAAATGGAAGGCCACAGGCACAGTTGCTGTTAAACCAACACAGGTCTGGCAGGCCAAGAAAAATACATTAGTGGCATATGCAGAGGTAGGATTGTGAGAATGGTTACAGACAACCCACAGATCACCTCCAAAGACCTGCAGGAACATCTTGCTGCAGATGGTGTATCTGTACATTGTTCTACAATTTAACGCAATTTGCAAAAAGAACATCTGTATGGCAGGGTGATGAGAAATTAGGCCTTTCTGCACTCACGCCACAAACAGAGTTGCTTGTTGTATTCAAATGCTCATTTAGATGAGCCAGATTTGGACTGATGAGCCAAAAATGGAGTTATTTGGTCAGAACAAAAAGCGCTTTGCATGGCAGAAGAAGAACACTGCATTCCAAGAAAAACACCTGCCACCTACTGTCAAATTTGGTGGAGGTTCCATCATGCTGTGGGGCTGTGTGGCTCGTTCAGGGACTGGGGCCCTTATTAAATTCGAGGGTCAGATGAATTCAACCCAACATCAACAAATTCAGGATAATGTTCAAGCATCAGTCACAAAGTTACTTAAGCAGGGGTTGGATATTCCAAAAAGACAATGAGCCAAAACACAGTTCAAAATCTACAAAGGCATTCATGCAGAGGGAGAAGTACAATGTTCTGGAATGGCCGTTACAGTCCCCTGACTTGAATATCATCAAAAATCTATGGGATAATTTAAAGCAGGCTGTCCATGCTCGGCAGCCATCAAATTTAACTGAACTGGAGAGATTTTGGATGGAAGAATGGTCAAAAATACCTCCATCCAGAATCCAGACACTCATCAGAGGCTATAGGAGGACAGCATCGAGAGGCTCAAAGGAGCAAAAGGAGGCTCAACTAAGTATCGATGTCATATCTCTGTTGGGGTGCCCAAATTTATGCACCTGTCTAATTTTGTTATGATGCATATTGCATATTTTCTGTTAATCCAATAAACTTAATGTCACTGCTGAAACACTACTGTTTCCATAAGGCATGTACATATTAAAAGGAAGTTGCTACTTTGAAAGGTCAGCCAATGATAAACAAAAATCCAAAGAATTAAGAGGGGGTTCCCAAACTTTTTCATATGACTGTATATACATATTAGGAGCCTTTGCCCCCTGTTCGCTTTGCGAGCCCACCCCCTCGCCTCAGAGCACGCCACACGCCAGCCTCTTCGCATCTCTGCCGCTCACATTGTGAAGGGGGTGGCTGAACGCACGCTTTGGAGATGCGGACGGATCACCTGCTTGCTTGCTGCGCCTCCTGCCATGCTGCATGCTCTACTTGTCATGCTGTGCGTCAATCATTTAAAAGGCTGTACATCAGCTGTCTCACTGCTTTGTCTTGCGGGACGTTAAAGTGTCTCTCGTGGGACGTCTGGGCTGATTATTACTTTCCTTGTTTTCTGAATTTACAGATTGATAATTATTGTTCTCTTGTGCGTCCATTTTTGCCTTCTTTTCTCTCCAACGCTTTTGTGTCTCTTTTCGACGCGCTGCTCTTTCTTCTTCACTTAGTCGTTCAAGTACCATCTAGAATGTATAACATTTTTAACAGCTGGGAGCACCTGAAGTGTGTCTGCCAAAAGCATTCCAACAACTGCAAAGTTAGATGTCCATGAACTTGTTTTAAATTGTTTGTAAGCAGGGCATGACGTGAAAAAGTCACCGTCTCACGGGTCTTGCTTCCAAAGGTTGTAGTCTCGCGTGACATCAAAGTGTCTCTCTGAGATGATCACGTCTCGACCCAAGATTTTTTTATATAATAGGTAGATATATATAATCACG
>JANRMT010062856.1:1168639-1181327 GCA_026402145.1 Polypterus bichir lapradei
GCGTAGAATTTCGAAATGAAACCTGCTTAACTTTTGTAAGTAAGCTGTAAGGAATGGGCCTACCAAATTTCAGCCTTCTACCTACACGGGAAGTTGGAGAATTAGTGACGTTTGGAAAATTCAATATGACAGTGGCGTCATACCATCGAAATAAGTACGTACATCGGTTTCGGTTAGCGCAGGGAAGTCACCTACCAAATTTCGTGAAGATGGGGTCAGCCTTCTACCTACACGGGAAGTTTGAAAATTGGTGACGTTGGAAAGTTCAATATGGCGGCCGACAGTGGCGTCATACCATCAAAATAAGTACATACATCAGTTTCGGTTAGCGCAGGGAAGCCGCCTACCAAATTTCGTGAAGATGGGGCCATAAATAAGAAAGTTCAACATGCCGGACGTTGTCGACAGTTATCGACCGTTATGACCATTACGTGTAGAATTTCGAAAATGAAACCTGCCTAACTTTTGTAAGTAAGCTGTAAGGAATGAGCCTGCCAAATTTCAGCCTTCTACCTACACGGGAAGTTGGAGAATTAGTGATGAGTCAGTCAGTCAGTCAGTCAGTCAGTCAGTGAGGGCTTTGCCTTTTATTATTATAGATATATATATATATGTACATATACATATACACACACACACAAACTAGGGTGTTTGCCCCCTGCTCACTATGGTATATATATATATATATATATATATATATATTTTTTTTTTTTCAGGAGAACCATCTGAGAAACAAGAGATGAAAAACAAGGTCTCCATTTTATTTCTTCCTGATCTCATTGTTGTTGAGGAGAAACCAAGAAAATATGAAGGAGGTCCATTTTTTGATTGTTCGTTACTATGAGAGAATGTAAATAACACGAATAGTTGTGTCTAATATTAGAAATATTAAAACGTGTGTTCAATTTCAATTTTTAAAGTCTGAATATTTTATTTTGTAATATAAATTGGACATTTTTCTGATCAAGGTTCACAGAGGGCTAGTGAGGGATCAAAAATCCAAATCACATCCTATTCATAATGAATGACCCTGAAACTGTCTGAAAAGATACCCCACCTACTTATGCTAGAAATTTTTCATTTTTGACCTTCTTGGAGCGTCCCTTAGAGGGTGAGGATCAGGACCTTTTTAACGCATGGACGCGGTGGGCAGTTGCCTGGGGGGCCCACGTTTTTTCTGATGCTATTGTAAGTTTCTGTTTTACTCTCCAACCAGGGGCCCCAGTGCTCTACTTCGCCTATGATGCTGTTAAGACGGCCTTGGTGAGGATAACGAGTAAAGAATCAAATATCAAAAATGTGATCAAATTTGTGATTTGCAACCTCAAAATAGCAGGAGAGGAAAGCCAAGGTCTCCATTTTATTTCTTTCTGACTTCATTGTTGCTGATGAAAAACTAAAAAAATATGAAGGAGATCACTTTTTGGATTTTTCATTCATATGGAAATGAGACATGGAGAGAGACATACAAAAAAAAAAGAAACTAAAGCATCTAAAAAAAACAGACTCCATTTATTTAAAAAAATACACAAAATGGAGGCAGTTACACACCAAAAGAGAAGTAAGGTAGGAGGACAACCCAAACTTGGCTATCGAGCTCCACTGAATCTACATGGCCAGACACACTCCACAATTCAAGTAGTTCAACAACCAAATGGCACCAGGATCTCTACCTTAAAAACAATTACATTTTCTTTTAACAACCACAAAAGCAGCCAACGCCAGACCATCCAACCCTGACTGTCCATACCTCACCTTGTTAAACTCAAGTCCTTCTCCCCTCTCTACCCCAAACCAGCATATTTTTTAACTTGCCCACCACCCACAAACCCAGGTGACTTAATCACAGCAGACAGGTAACGGTGGCATGACTCGATTAAGTCATCTGCTCCAAGTGGATTCAGAGTTGGCCATAACAAGTCCCAGTAAAGCAGAATGATGGATGATTTCACTGAGGTGACAAGCTGACACGTCCAGGCACACACAGTCACCGTAGGCTCTCTTTGTCACCTTCTCTCACCCCCTCATTCCCATCCCACACCAACCGGTTACCACTCAGATGTTTTTGACTTACGGTACCTTGACAGACACGGCCAACCGGCAGGCAGATGAGGCAGGTCAACACAATGCTGAGGGTCTGCATAGCTGGTGAAGTGAAGGGACAATAAAGAAATGTAAAGGAAATATCTGAATGCTTGAGACCACAAGTGAAAATACAGTATTTCAAAGTTAGAAAGAGGAAGTCAACACCACAGGAAGAAAAAATGTCTTTTGCAATGCAGCAATGGTTAAAAAAGCTAGCGTGTACATTAGGGAGTCACATCATGCTCTTTATGAAGTACCGCTGATCTCCACCTGCGGAGGTCTAATACATGACAATCTAAAAATAATCACCCTTAGCTTACTGGCAACGGTTTCAACGAGTTCACCTAATGTTTGATTTACCTTTTCATTGGCATCTGGGCATTGCATTTCAGTATGAGAACACTGAATTAACAGGAATTCTTTGTAAGTATTTGATTGTTGTAGGCCAATGTCACCCCTTAATACGTAATTTTCCATCTTTCCACTTTCTAAAATCACCAAATCCAAGTCTCAGGGTCTCTAGAAGGTTAATAGGTTTATGACATCATTTTTCACTTTCCACCACTTGCGTTTACTAATCAATGCGAAGAACTTTGCACCATGATTAGTAAGTTTAACCTTGTGAATGGGCAATACGGAGGGACCAGTGTCCTGACTGGGATAGAGAGTGCTGCCTTATCTGGCCGGGAGGGCATAATCTGTCGACTGTGCAATGGGAGAAGCCCATGATGGCAGATAATTCCTATTCCAGTCAGGGCAACAGGAACAGCTTATGTCCCAACATGGAGGGTGGTAGTCCTTCTTCAGTTGGCTTCCAGTGCATCATGGGACCTGTTGTCTTGATGGGCCACCCTTGTCATTGTGTTTACAAAAATCATTCACAGATGCCTGTAGAGGAAGATGGGAAAGGTTTAAAAGAGCCATTATGGGGGTAAAAAGAAGTTTGGGTTTTCAGGATGCCACAACAGTAACAGCCACCATGGATATTTTAGGGAGAGGACTTTTTAGAAATACAAGGGCCATTTCTGGTTCACTGGTTCACCATGTGTTCCACAGGGGTCAATGCTGGGGTCGCTGCTATTTTTAATATATATAAATGATTTAGATAGGAATATAAGTAACAAGCTGGTTAAGTTTGCAGATGATACCAAGATAGGTGGATTAGCAGATAATCAGGAATCTGTTATAT
Source organism: Polypterus bichir lapradei (assembly GCA_026402145.1). Taxonomy (NCBI): domain Eukaryota; kingdom Metazoa; phylum Chordata; class Cladistia; order Polypteriformes; family Polypteridae; genus Polypterus; species Polypterus bichir. The sequence continues at coordinate 1,171,914 of JANRMT010062856.1, forward strand.
CATCACAGAAGGACTTGGATAGCATACAGGCTTGGGCAGATTTGTGGCTGATGAAATTTAATGCCAGTAATGAATTACACATAGTGTTGTGAAGTGGAATGTTGCATACAAGTTTATAAATATTCTATATGTCTTTATTTGTAACTTAGACAAAGCAATGTAATATTAGTGTTACATTGTTGATAATAACAGCAATGGTTTGATGGTTTAAGAACCCCTTACCCCTCTTTTAGGACTGAGTCGCTTTGTAATTTTATGACAGGGTTGAGGTGAAGTGCCTCAGACAAGTTTGGCTAATATTTCTCTGCAGGACTCCAAGTCAGCCCCCCAGGAAAGCCAGGCTGCCAAGCTTTACCTTAACACCTGGTTTGGAGGATGGCAGGTGTGAAGGTGTTCTGTCCCCCCATTTGTCTGAATTATGGCTGTTTGGAATTGGCTTGTATCAGAAGCCTTTAAGTACCATGACGCCCTATTGGCTGTAGGGGTTGGGCAGAAAACCTATAAATTTGCTTGCTTTACCTCACCCTCTCTCTCTCTTACCAAACTGATGAAAGACCATCTCACACCATGAACTGAGAAGGACAACACAATGAAGAGCACAGCTCGGCAGCCACATTGAGACAGGCATGTGGCCTGTTCTGAAGAGCAGATTGTGATTATCGCCCTGCGGTGGGCTAGCGCCCTTCCCGGGGTTTGTTTCCTGCCTTGTACCCTGTGTTGGCTGGGATTGGCTCCAGCAGACCTTTGTGACCCTGTAGTTAGGATATAGTGGGTTGGATAATGAATGGATGGAAGGATATTGTTATTATTAATGAATATTATCAATAATACATTATATAATTTTAACTTAACTCCTGCTTGTCTTTTACTACACCTTATTGCCTGAGGTTATAAATGTAGACGGGAAGTTGGGGAGAAGTAATAAAGTACAATACGTTATAAACAGTGGTAAGTCTGTGAGATTTGAGGCATTCTGACAAAGGCTACATATTAATAATACAAATGGGGAAAGTAGAAAAAAATATTACTCTACCAATACTCTACCAATGTGTGTTTGAATACACAATGGGCGGTCTGAAAATCGAGACTCCACCTTATGAGAAGGATTTAGGAGTCGTAGTGGACTCTGAGCTATCGACTTCCCAGACGGTGTGCAGAAGCCATTAAGAAGGCTAACAGAATGTCAGGTTATACTGTATATCGCCTTGATGTATGGAGTACAAGTCGCAGGAGGGTCTGCTTGAACTTTATAATACACTGGTGAGGCCTCATCTGGAGTCCTGTGTGCAGTTTTGGTCTCCAGGCTACAAAAAGGACATAGAAGCACTAGAAAATGTCCAGAGAAGAGCAACTAGGCTGATTCCAGGGCTACAGAGGATGAGTTATGAGGAAAGATTAAAAGAGCTGAGCCTTTACAATTTAAGAAAAAGAAGATTAAGAGGAGACCTGGTTGAAGTGTTTAAAATTATGAAGGGAATTAGTCCAGTGGATCGAGACGGTGACTTTAAAATGAGTTCATCAAGAACACGGGGACACAGTTAGAAACTTGTGAAGGGTAAATTTCATACAAACATTAGGAAGTTTTTCTTTACACAAATAATGATAGACACTTGGAATAAGCGACCAAGAAGAGTGGTAGACAGTAAGACGTTAGGGACTTTCAAAACTCGAGTTGATGTTTTTTTTGGAGGAATTAAGTGGACTGGACTGGCGAGCTTTGTTGGGCTGAATGGCCTGTTCTCATCTCGATTGTTCTAAAGTTCTAATAAAAGCCCAGGCTTCCCAGTAAGAATGCCTCATTTTTGGCAAGAGTTACCTGCCAGGTGGAGCTCCTCTGAAGGCTCACCTAACTTGTGTGTAACCAGGTGATAATTACTGTGATTTATTTTTCCACCCTGATATTTTATATTTATATTGTTGGACATTAAATGAGACAGCCCAGTTGGTGCCCTGAATTTTCCATTTTGCGAACTGTCATTCCTGCAACAGCCACACTGTATTGACACGGAGCCCTCGATTCATTTAGGTTTTTGATTGTTGTCGGCCAGTGTCACCGTCTCCCATAGAAAAATGTCATTGATGACTCATGAGCTTCTCATTTCTTATAGCACAGATGTGTTTCCTAGAATTTCTTAGGAGGAACAGCTTTAGATAAAAAGGGGCACGAGAGAAAAGGAGTCAAAACTGTGAATTTAATTTGAAAAACACGGCGTGATTTGTGAGCTCTGGTTAACCTGCATCCACCCCAAGGGACAAGCAAATTAAATGCTTTAAGTTTAAAATAATTTATCAGAGATAGAAAACAAGACAAAATAGCTTCAGAATCTGAGTTTATTTCAAAATATTACAAAAAAACTGGATGACTAAATAAATGTTTGCACAGACAGATGTTCTTTGTCTTGATAACCAGAGAAGGGAGCGTCTTCGTTTAGTGTCTGCCACTCCTGCTTCTTGCCTGTCATAAGGAGTGAGCGACAAAAGGCAGTTAACACTTTGTTGCATTTCATATACTCTAACTTTTACATTTCTTTTTTTCAAATATTTGCCTAACACCAAGTCCTACTATTCAAGTGAAACTACAATTGTAAAGTCATATGAAAAAGTTTGGGAACCCCTCTTAATTCTTTGGATTTTTGTTTATCATTGGCTGAGCTTTCAAAGTAGCAACTTCCTTTTAATATCTGACATGCCTTATGGAAACAGTAGCATTTCAGCAGTGACATTATGTTTATTGGATTAACAAAAAATATGCAATATGCATCATAACAAAATTAGACAGGTGCATAAATTTGGGCACCCCAACAGAGATATGATATCAATACTTAGTTAAACCTCCTTTTGCTCCTTTGAGCCTCAGACGCTGTCCTCCTATAGCCTCTGATGAGTGCCTGGATTCTGGAGGGAGGTATTTCTGTCCATTCTTTATACAAAATCTCTCCAGTTCAGTTCAATTTGATGGCTGCCGAGCATGGACAGCCTGCTTCAAATCATTCCATAGATTTTTGATGATATTCAAGTCAGGGGACTGTGATGACCATTCCAAAACATTGATCTTCTCCTGTATGAATGCCTTTGTAGATTTCCACTGTGTTTCGGGACATTGTCTTGTTGGAATATCCAACCCCTGCGTAACTTCAACTTTGTGACTGATGCTTGAACATTATCCTGAAGAACTGGTTGATATTGGGTTGAATTCATCTGACCCTCGACTTTAACAAGGGCCCAGTCCCTGAACGAGCCACACAGCCCCACAGCAGGATGGAACCTCCACCAAATTTGACAGTAGGTAGCAGGTGTTTTTCTTGGAATGTGGTGTTCTTCTTCCGCCATGCAAAGTGCTTTTTGTTCTGACCAAATAACTCAATTTTTGCCTCATCAGTCCAAAGCACTTTGTTCCAAAATGAATTTATCTTGTCTAAATTAGCCTTTGTATACAACAAGTGACTCTGTTTGTGGCGTGAGGAAAGAAAGGGCTTCTTTCTCATCACCTTGCCATAGAGATGTTCTTTGTGCAAATTGCACTGAATTGTAGAACGATGTACAGATACACCATCTGCAGCGAGATGTTATTGTAGGTCTTTGGAGGTAATCTGTGGGTTGTCTGTAACCATTCTCACAATCCTGCCTCTTCATATGCCGCTCCTGTATTTTTCATGGCCTGCCAGACCTGCTGGGCTGGTTTAACAGCAACTGTGCCTGTGGCCTTCCATTTCCTGATTAGATTTCTTACAGTTGAAACTGACAGTTTAAACCTCTGAGATGGCTTTTTGTAGCCTTCCCCTATACCAGGATACTGAAGAATCTTTGTTTTCAGTTCTTTTGAGAGTTGCTTTGAGGATCCCATGCTGTCTGTCGCTCTTCAGAGGAGAGTCAAAGCTCAATGCAGCAACACCAAACTCACTCATCTATTTCTTTATAGACTTTACTTTGTGGTCTGGTATGTGTGCAGTCATGTTGCCATCCACAAACTGTTCCCACAAAGTTGGGATCATGAAATTGTCCCAAATGGCTTTGTATTTTAATTTAGTGTAGTCGGCAGGATTAGATAGATAGATAGATAGATAGATAGATAGATAGATAGATAGATAGGCACTATATAATAGATAGATAATTTAGTTATTTGGTAATGGAGAACTCTAAATTGACAAGCTAACCCCAAGTGACAGACTCCTCAGACGTCCTTTACCTGCTCACTTTCTCTTTCTCTGTGTTTCTCTCTTCACAGCCAAACAAAAGCAAGCATTGATCGTCACAAAGAGACACACTTTTACCAGTATGAAGATGAACCACAATGGCACATGGCAAGCTAAAAAACAAAAATGATTTGCATGTTAAGTAGCATTGGGAACAAAGTAGAATTAAAGCCTTAGACAGGGCAGCAGTCCATCACAGGGAACACTTGGGCACACACCAAGCCAGCTGACCTAATTTGCATATTTTTCGGATAAATCTGGAGAATCGTGGGAGCACCCAAATGAACACTGGGAGAACATACCCCCCCCCCCCTCACAAAGGCAGGGCTGGGTCTGTGAAAGTGTTTTGAGATCCTGTATATTGATAGCTTCACCATCGGTGTATGAGATGTTGTGTTGTGACTTTTTCGGCTGTGGGAGTTGAGGTTTTTTTTTTTGTTGTGTAAGATTTCTGGATATTATTGGATGGACATATAAGACATTATCAGGGACTTTTCATAAAGATGTTATGCCTTGGTCATGTGTATTCCTTCTTAAAAAGCATATTGTTTTAGAAGAATGATTGTCTGTGATTTTCTGTATTTACGTTTTGATCCAAAGGGTCATTGGTTGTCCATAGAGTATCAACATTTACTCTGGGGACACAATGAAGAGTGACGCGAGTATTCACACCAGGAAACCTTCGATGCACATTCACATTCTTCTGTGGAACTGACACTAAAATTAATTTCACTAGTAATTTTACAATTGCAAAATGTAAAACACCCCCTTTAAATTTTAGAGAGGGTTTCAAGGATTTTTTGATGATAGATAACAAGGAATTCTGATCTCTGAAGACTTCTTTACGCATTTTTCTCTACTTGTGTTTTTTTTTTCCACAGTATGGATGTATGGAATGGACTGGGTATAATTAGTGGGCTTAAGCAATCCAGGGTTCAGGTGCTAAAAAGGGACTTGGACAAAGCTAATGCCCTAAAACAACTTTTTGATAGATTCTCCCTCCTGCTGCCACCTTCTTCCAATGATCAGTGCACCTACATCATCCCAACTACAACAACTCCTACCATGTCAACTGGAATGATCCATGATAAATTCAGCTCTGACCATCAGTGTGGACTGTCCATAACTGTGGACTAAGTGAGGAGCACAACTGATTAAGCTACACACAGGAAACGCTGCGGGACCAAATGGGAGTCAGTCCTCGAGTTCTTAAGGCCTGTGCTGGCCAACTTGGTGGTGTCCTCTGTCACCTGTCCAGTCTGTCCCCTAAGGCTTCAGAAAGTACTGTGACTGTGGAAAACACAGTGCATTGCTCCTGTTCCAAAGAAGGCCAGAGATGTCTCACATCATGAAGACCTCTGAGAGGCTGGTCCTGGACTATGTGAGTCCTCTTGTGGTAGACCACCTGGACCTACTCCATTTTGCCTGTCAGACAAACATTAGAGTGGAAGATGCAATTATCTATCTGCTCCACCGGGCTGGACAAAGCTGGAAGGACTGATATGATGATGTTTTTTTAATTCCTCTAGTGCCTACAATACCAGACATCCCTGTTAAAGGGTAAACTCAGTGGTATGCAGGTGGATGAGTCTGTGGCATCCTGGATGGTGGGCAGTCTGTCAGACAGACCACAGAGTGTGAGACTCAAAGACTGTCTTAGCAACACTGAAGCACCACAAGAACAAGCCTGTCTGCTTTTGTCTTCATTCTGTGAACCACAAACTATAAATATTTAACACCAGGTCATGACACTTTCAAAAATTCTCATGTGATTCTGCACTTATGGAGGTTATCAATAAGGGAGATGAGACAGAAGAGAGGAGTCAAGTGGAGGACTTAGCTTCTTGGTGCAAAGAGAATTGTCTGCATCTTAACATCAGCAAAACCTAAGAACTGCTTATTGACGTTCACCTCACCAAACAGCCTCTACGCCTGGTCACTATCTAGGGAGTGGATGTAAAGGTGGTCGACTCCTACAAGTATCCACATTTCAACAAAGTCAGCCAATGGGGGCTGATTTGATTTAGATTTGCAGACACACAGACAGGCAGACAGGTGCACAGCATTATGTACAGATAGACCTAAAATTGAGTATTTTGTTGAGTACAGATCAATTGGTAGTAATTGACATTACACAGAAACAGAAGGGTCTTTATGTGTACTCATTTTGTAATCAGTAATTTGTAAAGTTAACGAGGTGTGATCAAAAAATCCAGTAAATGTTTTAAAAAAGCAGTGAAATATTTACAACTACAAGTCACCCTCAAAATACTCTCCTCCACTACGAACACACTTATCCCAACGCACCTGCCACTTTGCGAAGCAGTTCTGGAAGTTTTCTTTCGAGATTGTCTTTAGTTGGTCTGTTGTGGTTTCCTGGATGTCCTCAATGGATTGAAATCGTTTACCTTTCATGGTCATTTTCAATTTAGGGAACAGCCAGAAGTCACACGGTGCCAGATCCGGACACGACGTAATGTTTTTATTTGACAGAAATTGTTGTACAAGAAGGGATGTGTAACAAGGAGAGTTGTAATGTTGAAGAATAAAACTGTTTCAACAGTTTCCTCAGTTTCCTCAGTTGTTGATGCTGAAGGACGTCCTGATCTTTTCTCGTCTTCAACCGAGTCAGATCATAACGAAATCGATCAAACCACTTGTAAACGGTCTTAATTGTTGGTGCAGTGTCAACATAAACCGATTTTAACAGCTGATGAGCTTTTTGCAATTTGAAACAAAGTTTCATGTTAATGCATTGCTCGATTATTAACAACAAACTTGAAAAACACACTTGAACTAAACAGTGGCTCATAAATGACTGACCATATCAAACGAGTTGAACCTCATCACAAACTCGGCTCTAGGATGGACATTCAGAACCTCCATTGAATTGTTTTGCGTTGCTCTTGGATGGTGCTCTGAATTCACCAGACTTTTTGATCACACCTTATGTATTTGCATAGGGCTGCCAACCGTCCTTATTTTTCTGGACATGTTAGCGGGCTGGATAATGGATGGATGGATGGATGTCCTCAATTTTTACGCGCCATGGACTGTCCAGGAGAAATTTATAAAATTCTGAAAATCTCCAGAATTGTTGGTCTTAAAATGTGAAAATCTTCTTATCATTGTTAAAATTTGTACACCAATCAGCATTTGCAGAAGTAGTACGCACTCTTTTTTTCCCAGAATCTTCACTTCTGTTCCGGTAGTAAACAACGCAGATATTGACGAGAATAGAAACAACCCTTCGAGTTCTTGGCTTTTGTCTGTCCAACTTGGCTTTCTCACTTCATCTGTTGAATTCAGCTTTATCTTCCCGGTGAGTAGACACTTCATTATAAATGTTGTTCCTTTCCTTAACTATTTGTAATCATAATACACCGTAACTAAGTAAATTTATTTAAAATCAAAATTGCAATTTCATGTTTTCTATCAGAGATCTTATTTTCAATTCTTCTTTCAGCAGCTCGGTTAAACAAGAAATTTCACACATCCAGGTACAGTCCGTTGTATTTAAGTGCAAGTAAGTAATGCTTTGTAATATTTTAATGGTAAATATTATTATTAGCACCCGTTGTTCCAAAATGGATTTATAATTTTAAATGAATGAGTCCACTAATAGAGTTTCAGTTAATTAAAAAATCACACATTTATACTGTCATATGCAATATCTTTTTAGTTATCAGTTGATCAAGTAATAAGTCACTTCTTCAAAAATTGAATAATATTTTCGTAATTCTTTCATTTACTTAAATTCAGGAATGCCCATTATGCCAAAAAGAAAGCACAAGTTCAGAACAGACTCAAGTAAAGGGCCGATGCTCCCAAGATTCAATTTCAGTCGCAGGCTATGTAAAGATTTCTATTCATATTTAGCTAAGAACCCACATTTACTAAGAAAAATAGCTTCATTGGAGAAATATACAAGAATGTAGATAAATGCAAATAAAGTAAATTGAAAAGAGTAAAATTATTTATATTTCCCTAAAAGTAAAATTTACCATGGGCATCATTTTTTACAGGTTTATGACAGTTAAGCTTTCCCAATAAGAATAGAAGGAATGAAGTCTGTTAATTTAAGAGGCTTGACATATTCAAAATATTTAATGGGTTATTAGTCTGCCAGTCACTCTGATTCTGGCCATCATATCATAATTATAGCGATAAACTGCTACTGAAGGTTTATATCCATCCATCCATTATCCAACCCATTATATCCTAACTACAGGGTCACGGGGGTCTGCTGGAGCCAATCCCAGCCAACACAGGGTGCAAGGCAGGAAACAAACCCCGGGCAGGGTGCCAGCCCACCGCAGGGCACACACACACAACAAGCGTACACTAGGGATAATTTCGGATTGTCAATGCACCTAACCTGCATGTCTTTGGACTGTGGGAGGAAACCCACGGGGAGAACATGCAAACGCCATGCAGGGAGGACCCGGGAAGCGAACCCGGGCCTCCTAACCGTGAGGCAGCAGCGCAACCCACTGTGCCACAATGCTGCCCAGGTTTATATCATTTAAAAATATAAATAAATAAGAGAGTATAAAGGTGTATTATGGCATTAAAGGGAAAGGCATCCTCAAAAGTCCTCATTTTTCAACCCAAATGTCCTCATTTCCAGAGAAGGAGAGTTGGCAGCCCTTCACTTGTGCCTATCTATGAACTTGTCACTGCAGTCCACGCCTGCACTCAGTGGAGAGCTTTACACAAAAATAAACTTAAGGGTCAGAGGGCACAAGTGCCAGTTCTGAAGTGCCTTCGTATTCTCAATGAACTGGAGATGAAATCCTCATTTGCCAGTTTTCTTTAATGACCAACACCACTAAGAGTTTGGAGTCACACCAGCTGAGCCTCAGACGTGAGACACAACAAGCGGCTACAGAGCTAGATGAGTTATTCATTTGGATGTTGGATGGAGATGAATGCAATGAAGGTTTCCACTCCTAACAGGAATTGTTTTTTGTTTTTCTCTTTCCTATATGGCAATCCCAACCTTAATTGAAATGTGTGCTCATTCAAGAGTCATTTTTTGCTCAAAAAACATTTTGGTTTCTAATTAAGACACAAAAAATAATAATAAAAACAATAAAATTAAAAATGTTGCCCACCTTTCACAGTCAAGGTGACCCCCGGTCCTGAGGCGTACGGTTTGTTCTCATCTCCCTTTGTGTATTTCTCACAGTAATACTCTCCTGTGTCGCTGACTCTGAGG
>JANRMT010062856.1:1200949-1213585 GCA_026402145.1 Polypterus bichir lapradei
TAGATAGATAGATAGATAGATAGATAGATAGATAGATAGATAGATAGATAGATAGATAGATTCCCAATCCAATCTAAAGGAGCTTGAAAGGGTCTGCCTGCAAGAATGAGATAAATTGTCCATATGCAGGTGTGCAAAGCTTGTTGAGTTACCCAAGAAGACCTCAACCTGGAATTGCTGCCAAAGGTACTGAATTAACGGCTATCAGCCGCAGTCCCAGCGTGTCTTTTTCCTTTTACAAATTATCTTGTGCTGCTGTAGTAATTACCAGCAGTGCCACCCCTGGCCAGACTGGGGCCCAAAGTGAAAACCTGCTGTTCTCTCAGTCTGCTGCAATAGTATTTCTTCAAAAACTTAACTATAACCTTTTAAACTCAAATACAAATCCTTTTTTTTCAATTAATCAAAACTGGAAAGTGATTATTTAGGGTTTTCTTCAGCCTCATTATTGTATTATCACAACAGCACATGGTCATGTTTTCTAAAGGCAAAGTCATCCATGAGGTCACCACGTCATCTGTCGGTCGAGCTCCTCAGACATCCTTCTACAATGGATGACCTCGAGTGTGTTGTGATGAGCTGAAGTCTGGGAAAACTGGGAACGGGATGGGTTACTGCAATGCAGAGGGCAGCCCACAGATTCAGACTTCAATGACAGTTATACACTAATTGAATTGTTTCCTTATAAATGAAGGCCTAGTTATTATTATTAATAATTATAATAATAATAATGGCCCATGGTATCACTGTGCCGTTACTCTTTGTTACTTGATGTAGCCAACAGCGTCACTTGTGATATGAGGTACAACAACAAAAACAACCACTCTAATACTACTACTACTAATAATAATAATGATAAAAATAATAATACAGAAAGTACTACTACTACTATTACTACTACTACTAATAATAATATAGTAATAATAATAATACAACAACTACTACTGCTTACCAGTACTACTACTATACTTATAATAATAATAATTTTAATAAAATCCAACAATTACTACTTCTACTACTACAACTAATAATAATATTAATAAAAATATAACAATAACTATTGCCACTACTACTAATAAATATATATACAAAATGCAAGTGTAACAATAATAATAATAATAATAATAATAATAATAATAATAATACAATGACTATTACTACTACTAAAAAATACAATATATAAAATACTAATACTACTACTACTAATAATAATGATAAAAATAATAATACAGAAAGTACTACTACTACAACTATTAATACTACTACTACTACTACTACTACTACTACTACTACGAATAATAATAATAATAATAACAACAATACAACTACTACTACTACTTACCAGTACTATTACTACTACTACTACTACTACTAATAATAATAATGATAAAAATAATAATAAAGAAAGTACTACTACTACTATTACTACTACTAATAATAATAATAATATAGTAATAATAATAATAATACAACAACTACTACTGCTTACCAGTACTACTATCAATCAATCAATCAACATTTATTTATATAGCACATTTTCATACAAAAAAATGTAGCTCAAAGTGCTTTACAAAATGAATAGAAAAATAAAAGACACAATAAAAAATAAACATAAGTCAACATTAATTAACATAGGATAAGTAAGGTCCGATGGCCAGGGTGGACAGAAAAAACAAAAAAAAAACTCCAAAAGCTGGAGAAAAAAAATAAAATCTGTAGGGATTCCAGACCAAGAGACCGCCCAGTCCCCTCTGGGCAATCTACCTAACATAAATCAAACAGTCCTCTTTGTATTTAGGGTTTTCATGGAAGGACTTGATAATGATGATCACGTAGACTTCTGGCTTTCAGTCCATCAATGTTGGTGCATCATGATGCTTTGAGTAGGTGGTGGTGGCGCAGGCCGCCACCACAAAGAAACCGGAAAAAGAAGCAGAAGAGAGAGTAGGGGTCAGTATGGATTTTGGAGCCACTGTAAATAGTTATTATGAAGAATTGAACATGCAGAGTATCAGTATTACGTTAAAGTGAAGTTATAAAAGGCCATGTTAAAGTAATATGTTTTCAGCAGTGTTTTAAAGTGCTCTACTGTATTAGCCTGGCGAATTCCTATTGGCAGGCTATTCCAGATTTTAGGTGCATAGCAGCAGAAGGCCGCCCGCCTCACCACTTCTTTTAAGTTTAGCTTTTGGAATTCTAAGGAGACACTCATTTGAGGATCTAAAGTTACGATTTGGAATATAACGTGTCAGGCATTCCGATATATAAGATGGAGCGAGATTATTTAAGGCTTTATAAACCATAAGCAGTATTTTAAAGTCAATCCTGAATGACACAGGCAACCAGTGTAGTGACATTAAAACTGGAGAAATGTGCTCAGATTTTCTTTTCCTAGTTAGGATTCTAGCAGCTGCATTCTGCACTCGTTGCAAGTGATTTATGTCTTTTTTGGGTAGTCCTGAGAGGAGTGCGTTACAGTAATCTAGTTGACTGAAAACAAACGTGTGAACTCATTTCTCAGCATCTTTCAGTGATATAAGAGGTCTAACTTTTGCTATGTTTCTTAAGTGAAAAAATGCTGTCCTAGTGGTCTGATGAATATGCGATTTAAAATTCAGATTACAGTCAACGGTTACCCCTAAGTTTTTTACTTCCGTCTTAACTTTTAATCCTAGTGCATCAAGTTTATTTCTGATAACCTCATTGAATCCATTATTGCCAATTACTAAAATTTCAGTTTTCTCTTTATTTAGTTTGGGATAATTAATATTTATCCATTCAGAAATACCAGTAAGACATTGTGTTAGTGAATCGAGAGAGTCGGAGTCATCAGGTGCTATTGATAAGTACAGCTGTGTGTCATCAGCATAGCTGTGGTAGCTCACGTTGTAACCTGAGATAATCTGACCTAACGGAAGCATGTAGATTGAGAAGAGCAGCGGACCCAGGATAGAGCCTTGTGGAACACCATATCGGATATCGTGTGTCTTTGAGATTTGATTACCACAACTCACAAAGAATTTTCTATCTGCCAGGTAGGATTCAAACCAATTTAAGACACTGCCAGAGAGGCCCACCCATTGACTAAGGCGATTTCTAAGAATATTGTGATCAATGGTGTCAAATGCAGCACTCAGATCTAAGAGGATGAGAACAGATAAATGGCCTCTGTCTGCATTTACCCGCAAGTCATTTACTACTTTAACAAGTGCAGTTTCTGTGCTGTGATTTGTTCTGAAGCCTGACTGAAATTTATCAAGAATAGCAGGTTTATTGAGGTGGTCATTTAATTGCAAAATGACTGCCTTCTCTAGAATTTTACTTAAGAAGGGCAGGTTAGAGATGGGTCTAAAATTTTCAAAGGCAGAGGGGTCAAGATTATTTTTCTTGAGCAGGGGTTTAACTACAGCAGTCTTAAGACAGTCTGGGAAGACCCCCGTATCTAATGACGAATTTACTATGTCAAGAATATTGTCAATTAGCACGCCTGATATTTCTTTGAAAAACCTTGTTGGTAATAATAATTTTAATAAAATCCAACAATTACTACTTCTACTACTACAACTAATAATAATGATATTAATAAAAATATAACAATAACTATTGCCACTACTACTAATAAATATATATACAAAATGCAACTGTAACAATAATAATAATACAATTACTATTGCCACTACTACTAATAAATATATATACAAAATGCAAGTGTAACAATAATAATAATAATAATAATAATAATAATAATAATAATAATAATAATACAATAATACTACTACTACTACTACTAAAAAATACAATATATAAAATACTAATACTACTACTACTAATAATAATGATAAAAATAATAATACAGAAAGTACTACTACTACAACTATTAATAATAATAATAATAATAATAATAATAATACAACTACTGCTACTTCTACTAATAAAACCAATATATAAAATACTAGTACAACAATAATAATAATAATAATAATAATAATAATAATAATAATAATACAACTACTACTACTTACCAGTATTATTACTACTACTACTACTAATAATAATAATAATTTTAATAAAATCCAACAATTACTACTTCTACTACTACTATTAATATAGTAATAATTATAATAATAAGGATAAAAATAATAATACAGAAAGTACTACTACTACTATTAATAATAATAATAATAATAATAATAATAATAATAATAATAATAATAATAATAATAATACAACTACTACTAATAATAATATTAATAAAAATACAATTACTATTGCCACTACTACTAATACAAATATATGCAAAATGCAGCTGTAACAATAAGAATAATAATAATAATAAAATAATAATAATATTAATTCACTAATTACTAGCTATACCTCTACTATTACTACTACTACTCATAATAATAATAATAATAATAATAATAATAATAATAATACAATTATTTCTACTATTACCAGTACTTCTACTAATAGTAAAAATAATAATAATAATAATACAACAATTAGTACTATTACTACTACTACTACTAATAATAATAATGATAAAAATAAAACAATTACTATTTCTACTACTTCTAAAAAAACAATATATGGAATACTACTGTTATAATAATAATAATACAATTACTAGTACTACTTCTATTATTACCAGTAATACTACTACTACTAATAATAATACTAGTGCTAAGAATACAACAATTGCTATTACTACTACTACTACTAATAATAATAATAATAATAATGATAAAATTACAATTGCTACTACTACTACTATGATAAATAATAAATATACCACGATGATAATAATAATAATATACTAAGATACTGCAACTGATAATAATAAAAGATAAACTACTGCTATGGCTACTACTGCTGAATGTGCTTAATAAGCTGGGTGAGTATTTGGAGATTTCCAAGACGAAGATGCGTGTCACTGTGTCACCTACACTTTTGCCAATGTGGTATTCACTAAGTCAGAGTTTCTCTAACTCGACCCTAGACACCCACTATGGCTGCAGGTTTTTGTTCCCACCAGTTTCTGTTTTAATTGGACTCCAGGGCTAATAAAGTGAATCGATTCTGAGTTTTTGGAAGAATACAGAAATTAGAAAACTAATTTTGTAAAAAAAATGTTTTTTTAAATGTACTAAGCAGTTATATATATTACAATAAACCAGAACTTCCTCACATCCAAACACACTGAAGAACTTCTGCCTAAAAATGGCGTGCTGCGTAAAGTCCCAGAGTAAAAGTAAGCAGAGTAATTAGCTTGATTTAAAGACTAGGTTACGAGGAGAGATTGAAGGAGTTGAACCTCTCAACTTAAATTGCAAAGAGTAAAAGGTAACATGACTGAAGTGTTCAGAATTTGGAAGACAGTCACTGCAGTGCATCTCAGCTGTTACTCCAATATAAATTCTTCAATAATAAGAACATGGAGACACAGAAGGAGCTGGCCGAGGTTACACAAATGTTAGAAAGTGTTTCACCTCACAGACTCATAAAATGTCGTCCGCCGTACTGTAAGGTTGAGAGCGTTTCCATGTTCTCTGAAGCCTGTACTGTATGCTCCTTGTCCTCTTTGGAAGCTACTCATGAAGTCGAAACAGAATGTATTACAACTCAAATGAGGTGCAAAGCAAGTGTCTGTCCTGGTCACTTATCGTTGTGTTGCACCACCATTGCCATATCCTGTGAGGCTTTATGTGAGTTCACTTGTGAAATTTAGGATCTTCAGTCCTATAAGAGTAGAATGAATAATTAAAGATGAAAAGTTCTTAAAGTCAATTCATAGGCCATTTCATAGTTTCCATTTAGGGCATCCTATACTTGTTCATGCAGTCAAAAATGTTTTCGTTTTGAGGTCAAGACAGGCGGCCGCACTCATTGGTGAGCTTCTCTGCGCTGTCTTGTACACTTTGATTGTTTAAATGCTAAGTGATGAAGATTTGAGGTCAACTGCCTGAAAGTTGAAGATGAACCTGAAATGGACCTTTCAACACCATAATTGGATGCAGAAGAAATGTGCATTTGAAAACTACATGGCCGATGCTCTGGCATGGATGGACATCCATCTGCTTTGTGTTACGTGTAGATGTGTACCCTCCGTGCTTGTTGAGGCAAACGAGAGCCCTGACATGGACAAATTAGGGAGACAAATCATTCAAATGATATCTCACGTGATAATAACAAATGCTATCTCATTATTAACTAAATTTATTTGACCTTACAGGATTTGCCTTCAAAATCACTCAACTGAAGAATGTAGAAGCACTAGATGGAAGCAATGTGGTCTTACCATGCAGCGTTTCTAGTTTGATTCCCCTGGGTCCTGTGAAATGGTACAAGAAGACAGGCAGTGAGCGCCAGCACTTTTTCTCTGCTGTCCCCAGGGAAAATGAAAAGAGTGACCCTCGGGTGACCTGGGCAGTGGAGAACTCACCTCTCAACTTCAGCATCAAAGTCGAAAAAGTCAGAGTCAGCGATACAGGAGACTATTCCTGTGAGAAATACACCAAGGGAGGGGACCAGAAAGCACATGCCACAGGAGGATGGACAGCCCTCACTGTAAGAGGTAGGCAATACGCCGAAAGATGATGCTATTGATGGATCGTAATTGGGCCAACTTGTTTTTAGGTTTAACTAGTTAAAGTAGCTGGCATTGCCCGGGTAGATCTGTAGAATGGATTGAGAATTGGTTCTTTTTTGGGTCCGATGGGGTTTCACAAATGCAGTAACTCCTTGCTGGGTTGTAACCATGAATGTTGTTACGTATAACTTGTACTCTTATTTCATGGTGGACAGTTTGTTGTGCTTAAATTATGAGGAAAAGCTGACAAAGCAGGAGTTAAACCTCAACTCTTTGATTCTCCTTTGTGTTGCGTTTCACTTCCACTCTCGATCAAACCTCACCCTGTGCCCCCCTGCTAAAGCACTTAGGGCGGAGAGGTGGCTCTGAGGCTAAGAATCTGCGCTCGTATCCTGAAGGTTGCTGGTTTGAATCCCCGTCACTGCCAAAAGAGATCCTACTCTGCTGGGCCCTTGAGCAAGGCCCTTAACCTACAATTGCTCCAGGGGCACTGTACAATGGCTGACCCTGTGCTCTGCGAAAACTAACAAATTCCTAATAAAAGAAATTGTATAAGGCGAAATAAAAAAAAGCGAACAATATGCTTTTTAATGTCACAGTAGATTGAAGTAGTACATGAACATTGCCAGGGTAAGTAATGTAAAGCTCTGGTCATTCCATCTGCTTGTATGGCTTCAGTCTGGTCAGATGATTCACTTGCTCTGAGCCAGCTGGTGGCACTGTTGTGCAAACTGTAAAAAAAAAAAAAAAACCACTGGGACCCCCAAGGTCACCATGTTGGACTCCAAAGTAATCTTTATTGTCTGTAGTATCCTAAAGAGCAAGCTGTGCAAAGTTTGGTCCAAATCAGTCAAAGGGTGAAGGACTGAATATGGAACAGACAGATATTGTAATTGATACATACTGGATTTCTATCTATCTATCTATCTATCTATCTATCTATCTATCTATCTATCTATCTATCTATCTATCTATCTATCTATCTATGTCAATGTCAATTTATTTATATAGCACATTTAAAACAACATAGTAATGCTGCGGCCAAAGTGCTTTACAATGATACTGTAGAATTAAAGAAAAAACAATAAACAATAAAACATAAATAGTAATAAAATATATGAACATAAAATAAGATAGATAATAAAAGAAATAATGTTATATGATCACAAAGAGGAAAACCATCAGTATTACTGAAGGTCACTGAATGCAAGTGAAAAGAAGTGAGTTTTTAATCTTGTTTTGAACTGTTCAATTGTAGACGACTCCTTAATATGATGAGGTAGAGAGTTCCACAGGCGAGGGGCAGCAGCTGCAAAGGCCCTGTCCCCCTTGGTTTTACATTTGGTACGAGGGACAACAAGAGACAACTGACCAGAAGATCTAAGCACTCCTGATGGCTGGCGTAAAGCACACAATTCAGATAAATAGGCAGGAGCGAGCCCATGTATAGATTTAAAAACTAGCAACAAGATTTGAAAATCAATTCGAAAACTGACAGGCAGCCAGTGTAAAGAAGCTAAAATAGGAGAAACAGAGTCATACTTCCTTGCCCCAACCAGAAAGACACTAAAGAGGGCAAAATTGGGTCGCTTCAAAGAAAAGTTCCAGAAACCCTCTTCTCATAGCACTGTTTGGAACAACATCAGAAGACGTTAGCTTATGCAACTAACAACTCATAGTGGCACAGTAGTTTCTGGAGGTCAGGGTTCAAGTCTAGGGTTGCCACCTCTGTGGAATTTACAAGACGTGTTCTTGTGGCTGAATTGCTGTTTGATTGGCCCTGTGATGGACTTGCAACTGATATTTTTTTTAGGATTGGCTCCATTTTCTCAATAATCCTACCCTGGATAAATGGGTTCACAAGATGGATTTCCTATACTACACTTTTAACACAATGTGTTTCTGGTTTACTGTCCAGACTTTTGACTGGTAGTGTAAGTGAAGAAGGCCCTCAGCATCTGGTGATGTCAATGAATTGCAGACTTCAAGCAGTCATTGCATGCTGGGATATGCAACAAAGTCCTAAATATGACTACGGCTTTAATAGACCTGCCAATGCTTTGTCCAAACATTACGGTGCCCTGAAATGGGGGGATCGTGCTGACAAAGTACCTATCCAAAGATGGAAATGTCTGCCATCCCCTTCAATGAAAGTCTTAAGTGTGCACTTTAATCACAATGTCTGAATTGTTTGGCTTGTAATTGTAAACTGTGGAGCCGAGGGGGAAATTGAGGAAAGATGTGATTTTGGCCCAGACTTTATGGAGAGCACTGTATGTATGTATCCACGTAAAAAGACAGCAGAGTTCATGCATGTGTCTACAAATTACAAAATAATAACTTTATCTTTTAATATTTGTATATAGAAAAATCCCAAATGCCTGGGCCTACGCAGTCAACAAAGAAGAATGGAGATGGTCAAACAAAGAAGGATGCAAAAGCAAATTCAGTAGATGTCTCAAGTGGTGAGCTATTTATTTGTTTGTTTGTTTATTTTCTTATGTTTTGTACAGATTTACTATTCTGAGCATTTTTCTCTCTTTTCAAAAACCCCTTTTCAAAATTTTATAATAAGGAACAATATGGTATATTGCAGATCGTACTGTGCCTTCAGTACATATTCAGACCCCTTCATCTTCTTCACATTTTGTGCCTCCTTGTTCTTAAATCATTTCAATTCATTTTTCCTCTTATGAAGCAACACTCAGTACCCCAGAATGACAAAGTGAAAGCAGAGTTTTAGAAATATTTTCAAATCTGGAGTTTCAGCAGAGTTCTCAGCAACGTCACACAATGGGCTCAGATCTTCAAATTGTGTGCTCAGTCACATCTGGTGAAATGTATGGACGGTGGTAATGAAACCCCTTACTAGGATTACAAAGCTATAGTCCTCGCTTTTGAATAACACAATTTGTTGCTCTAATGTACACTTACCTAAAGGATTATTAGGAACACCATACTAATACGGTGTTTGACCCCCTTTCGCCTTCAGAACTGCCTTAATTCTACGTGGCATTGATTCAACAAGGTGCTGAAAGCATTCTTTAGAAATGTTGGCCCATATTGATAGGATAGCATCTTGCAGTTGATGGAGATTTGTGGGATGCACATCCAGGGCACGAAGCTCCCGTTCCACCACATCCCAAAGATGCTCTATTGGGTTGAGATCTGGTGACTGTGGGGGCCATTTTAGTACAGTGAACTCATTGTCATGTTCAAGAAACCAATTTGAAATGATTCGAGCTTTGTGACATGGTGCATTATCCTGCTGGAAGTAGCCATCAGAGGATGGGTACATGGTGGTCATGAAGGGATGGACATGGTCAGAAACAATGCTCAGGTAGCCCGTGGCATTTAAACGATGCCCAATTGGCACTAAGGGGCCTAAAGTGTGCCAAGAAAACATCCCCCATCACCACCACCAGCCTGCACAGTGGTAACAAGGCATGATGGATCCATGTTCTCATTCTGTTTACGCCAAATTCTGACTCTACCATTTGAATGTCTCAACAGAAATCGAGACTCATCAGACCAGGCATCATTTTTCCAGTCTTCAACTGTCCAATTTTGGTGAGCTCGTGCAAATTGTAGCGTCTTTTTCCTATTTGTAGTGGAGATGAGTGGTACCCGGTGGGGTCTTCTGCTGTTGTAGCCCATCCGCCTCAAGGTTGTGCGTGTTGTGGCTTCACAAATGCTTTGCTGCATACCTCGGTTGTAACGAGTGGTTATTTCAGTCAAAGTTGCTCTTCTATCAGCTTGAATCAGTCTGCCCATTCTCCTCTGACCTCTAGCATCAACAAGGCATTTTCGCCCACAGGACTGCCGCATACTGGATGTTTTTCCCTTTTCACATTCTTTGTAAACCCTAGAAATGGTTGTGCGTGAAAATCCCAGTAACTGAGCAGATTGTGAAATACTCAGACCGGCCCGTCTGGCACCAACAACCATGCCACGCTCAAAATTGCTTAAATCACCTTTCTTTCCCATTCTGACATTCAGTTTGGAGTTCAGGAGATTGTCTTGACCAGGACCACACCCCTAAATGCATTGAAGCAACTGCCATGTGATTGGTTGATTAGATAATTGCATTAATGAGAAATTGAGCAGGTTAGATCAGAATCATTGTAAATGAAGAGGTAGGCAGTGTTGTATAGCGGTGAAGACTTTGGATTTCAAATCCCACTACTGACACCAATGTGTGACTGTGAGCAAGGCATTTCATCGGCCTGTGTTCCAATTCGAAAACGAAAATAACTCAATTGTATCTCAGATGTTGTAAGACACCTTGTATAAAAGCATCAGTCCAGTAATAAATAAAATAAGAAGTCTTGTAGGAGATTGAAACAAGATCTCACAAAATATACCACACCTTTCAAACCAAACTCTCACTTTGGACTCCTTGGACTCACAGTCGTATCTCGTGTCTCCTTTTTGTCTAAAATGCTCTTTCCTAAGGAATTCTAAGAAAAACATTTGTGACAAAGTTAATTCTCAAATTAAATGCACATGAGAATCTCTGTGAAGTCACATGAGCCATCAACCTTTGAGTGGTAAAATTCTGTTATAAGGGGGCTTCCTGTTTGTGGATTTTCCATAGTTATTAATTTCATAATATTTTAGCAAAAAACAAAAAATAGATATGTGTTGTATATTGTGAGCTCAAGACTGGATGGCTTGATTTGTGGATTATGTGACACAATTGACAAATATTTTTTATACTATGTAACCCCTGCAACTCCCCCATCAATCAGTATACAGGGCACCGAGTTCTTTAATATCATGTCGCCACCTTCAATATTCACATTTACAGCATCTCTAACATTTACTTTCCCCTCCTTACCCTACTTTGGAATATTTAATATCTCACTGGGGAGAATCATGGCTTATTTTTTTCACAGGAGAAAAATCTGAGAAGCAAGAGACAAAAGACAGTGCCTTTATTTTATTTCTTTCTGATCTCATTGTTGTTGAGGAGAAACCAAAAAGATATGAAGGAGATCTCTTGTTTTGATTTCTCTTTCTTAAAGGAGGTCAGAGTACAGAAGTTCCAGTGTGCTTCTCCCAGCTCTCCTCCCCAAAGTGTCCAAAAGTTTCACTGCAGCGCCATACCTGGTGGCATGGATCGTGGACTATCTTACAGACAGACCTCAGTATGTGCGTCTCGGGAACTGCAGGTCTGACATTATGGTCAGCAGCACAGGAGCACTGCAGGGGATTGTACTTTCTCCAGTTCTGTTCAGCCAAAATACATTGGACTTCCAATACAACTCGGAGTCCTGCCACGTGCAAAAGTTCGCTGATGACATTGCTATCGTGGGCTGCATCAGGAGTGGGCAGGAGGAGGAGTATAGGAACCTAATCAAGGACTTTGTTAAATGGTGCGACTCAAACCACCTACACCTGAACACCAGCAAAACCAAGGAGCTGGTGGTAGATTTTAGGAGGACCAGGCCCATCCTGGACCCCGTGATCATCAGAGGTGACTGTGTGCAGAGGGTGCAGACCTATAAATACCTGGGAGTGCAGCTGGATGATAAATTGGACAGGACTGCCAATACTGATGCTCTGTGCAAGAGAGGACAGAGCCGACTATACTTCCTTAGAAGACTGGCGTTCTTCAACATCTGCAATAAGATGCTAGTGAGGAAGGCAAGTTCTATTGTAGGCACAGAGCTGGACAGTTTGACATCTGTGGCAGAGCGACGGGCGCTGAGCAGGCTCCTGTCAATCATGGAGAATCCACTGCATCCACTGAACAGGATCATCTCCAGACAGAGGAGCAGCTTCAGCGACAGACTGTTGTCACCATCCTGCTCCACTGACAGACTGAGGAGACCCCACACTATGCGACTCTTCAATTCCAACTGGGGGGGTAAACGTTAACATTATACAAAGTTATTTTCTGTTTTACCTGAATTTTTATCACTCTTTAATTTAATATTGTATTTTATCAGTATGCTGCTGCTGGAGTATGTGAATTTCCCCTTGGGAGTAATAAAGTATCTATCTATCTATCTATCTATCTATCTATCTATCTATCTATCTAT
>JANRMT010062856.1:1217022-1234750 GCA_026402145.1 Polypterus bichir lapradei
ATCTATCTATCTATCTATCTATCTATCTATCTATCTATCTATCTATCCATGCTGCTTCAGTTGATGGTAGATGATGACTCCCATAATCTGAGAGAAAGAGTTGCACCTTACTGTCTCCCCTGCAAGCCCACCTTTCTATAATTTTCAAGAAAGTTCAGGTGTGAAGTAAGGGCCTACACAGGGTCTCCTCACTTTACTGGATTCCGTTATATCTCTATATATATAAAATCAAACGTCTTCCTGTATGTCTGTCTGCTTTTCATGAGAGAACTACTTAACAGATTTGGATTGTTTTTCTCTATAATTTGCTTGAACATTCCAGTCGAATTTGCAACCTCTCTCATTGCGCTAAGAATTAGAGTTCGGTTGTGGCATCGATTTACTCACACGAATCCGAGAGAGACGCTGCGGGCTGAGGGGAGGGGGAGGCGGGACCTCAGGAGTAGGGAGCTTGGCTGAACCCCCCTCACTCCTGCGCCAGCATCCGTTCAAGTCGCTCTACGTCTCGCCACGTGTTGGAGCGTACCTTGCCTCTGCTTAGCTAGCAATACCTGTTTGTTAAGCAGATATCATCATCTAGAGATTGTTAAAGAGTAACTTTTGATGTTTTTGAGTGAAAGATCAGAGCTTTTGTGTGTTTTAGAAGGTAGCTGCTGATTGGCAGAGATATCATGGCCATGTGCTCTTCTCACCACGTGGAGGACGCTCTCCTGCCAACGTTTGACGTTGGAGTGTACCTTCCTTCCAGTTGGCCAGAGATTCCTTGCCAACTTTTTACATTTTTGGCAAATAGATCTCAGCTACATTCTCGCCCCGATAGCAAAACCAAAAAAATTTTATATCAAAAGGCTCTCGTATACGAAATCTACCAATATAAATTCTTCTCAATACAAATGATTACATTTTTTTTATTGATTTTTACTACTACGGGGCACAGCTAGTAATGCAATATTTTGACAGCCCTGTGCATAACACCCCATAGTGGGGACCCTAACTCTAAAGTCAGTCAGGGCACACTCACTCACACTGGGCTGATTTAAAGTCATAAGTCAAACTAATTTTCACATGTCTGGGATGAGCAAGAAAAAAACAAAAAACGCCAAAAACAAAACGCCACAGGGAAAACCAGTCAGACCTAACAAAGACCGGGCATCGGACTTTGAAGTTGTGAGTCCGTAACATATAAACGTTTTCTCTGTTACTTTGTTCTTCATTCCAGTGTGTATTTCTTTCAGATTTTGGTTTCTTACTTGAATTCCCCTACCTGTGGATCATCATAGGCGGAGGGGTCGCTCTTCTCCTTACTGTCATTGGAATCATCACGTGGGTTTTGTGCAGAAGACTTAAAGGTGAGTCTTTGTCTTACCTGTCTCCTTTAACTCTTTGAGGGCTGAAAATTTTGTTTCGAATAACTCGGTTTTCCGAAAATCATACAAAGCTATGGTTTCACCCAGAAATCAACAGAAAAAGTCTGTTGCTGCCTCCTGTGGCCACCAATTCATCAGGGATGAGTGGCTGGTTGGCTACCAGGCTGTCTTCACATGGCAGGGGGCGGTCGAAGTGCATCGCAGTCTGGTTTGTACCTCTTGTCATTGTTACCGTAGGTACGTCGGCTACATGAACCTGTTCATCAATGCGATCAGCTGGGGAACGGTCAGCTGATGCTGATATCCGACAATTCAGAGTCTAATTCAGCGATAATACGCAAAACATCGTCCACGGAGTATTTCGCTTTATGCATTCACTTCGATCTCTCAGCAGATGTCGATGCCATTTTCACTGGTGTTTGCTCCTCTCAGGGAATCTCGGTCAAAACCAATGAAGCTAACTTTCCATCTAGCAAAGATAGTCTAATTAAAACTTCTTCTTTCGAGAAAAGTCAACATCCACCCAAAAAGAGTTAACAAACATCCTCATGCCCTTATACGACAACTTCCAAATTAAACAGAGGATTTATGCACATAATAACAGAGTTACTTTCAGATTTCTTCTGTTCATCCACAGATGAACTCCAATGTCTCCACATTATTGTTATGGGAGAGATAAGAAATAATCCACTTTCTTAAAAACATCTTCAGCATTTTCCCAAGGTATTTTTGCAGGAAGCGTTATAAAAAAATAATCAATGCATTTGAAGATCAACTCTATAAAGTTCACATCTGTTAACAACAAGAAGGTCAAGATGCCAGCTACGAAACAAGATTGTAGAGCATAGAGATTGAAGCTCCAAGATCAAAGGGTCGCGATAACAGTAACGTCGTACTTCAGTTTGCAACGTTCAACAAAGTCCTTCATCGGTGCCCTGCGTTCATTTCGTTTGTCCACCACTAATACACACAACTTTGATTTTGTCATTGGAACATTTCTGAGGATGACATGATTCAGTATTGTATCCAAAGTCTGAGGTGTGCAGGGTAAGCAGCAATGGAGCCCATCCATTTCACCATGGAACCCTGGTGCTTCTCAGGACCGTGGGAATTCACAGGTAAAATAATGGAAGGAATTAACAAGGTAAAGATTGAGCAATGCATCAAAATTGAGATGAGGGAGGTCATGTTTTACCAACATGCTGGAATTCTATGAGGATGCAACAAAAGGATACAATCAAAATGGAGCAGATGAGATTATTTATCTGGACTTTCAGAAAACATTTAATAAGGTGCCACATGAGAGGTTGGGCATCAAATTAAAACAAATGGAAGTTCAGGGAGTTGTGTGTGGATGGGGGAACAATTGGCTAAAACACAGGAAGCAGAGGATGATAGTGTGAGGAACTTTACTAGAATGAACTGATGTTAAGAGTGGTGACCAGCAGGGGGCAGTGCTGGGGCCACTGCTATTTTTAATATCTAGAAATTATTTGGATAGGAATATCAGTAACAAGCTGGTCAAGTTTTCAGATAATACCAAGATCAGTGGATTAGCATATAATCAAGAATCTGTTGAATCATCACAGAGGGCTTTGGACAACAGATAGGCTTGGGCAGATTTGTGGCAGATGAAATTTAATGGAAGTAAATGTAAAGATTTATACGTAGGAAGTAAAAATTTTACATTTGAATACACAATTGGAGGTGTGAAGATCGAAAGTGCATCTTATGAGAAGGACTTAGGAGTCACAGAGGACTTGTCATGACCAGACGGTGTTCAGACGCCATTAAGAAGGCTAATCGAATGTCAGGTTATATAGCACCCTGATGTGTGGAGTACAAGTCCAAGGAGGTTCTGCTCAAGCTTTATAACACACTAGTGAGGCCTCATCTGTCTGTACTGGGTGCAGTTTTGGTCTCCAGGCTGCAAAAACTACATAGCAGTGCTAGATAAAGTCCAGAGAAGAGCGACGAGGCTGATTCCAGGGCTACATGGGGATGAATTAACAAGAAATATTAAAAGGGCTAAGCCTTTTCAGCTTCAGCAAAAGAAATGAAGAGGAGACATGATTGAAGTGTTTAAAATTATGAAGGGAATTAGTCCATTGGTTTAAGACTGGGACTTTAAAAGGAGTTCATCAAGAACACAGGGACGTGGCTGGAAAAGGGTAAATTTCACTCAAACATTAGGAAGTTCTTCTTCACACAGACACCTGGAATAAGTGACCAAGTAGCGTGGTCGACAGGAGGACTGTAGGGACTTTGAAAACTCGACTCGATGTTACTTTAGAAGAATGAAGTGGATAGGGCTGCACTCTACTGACGATTCACCAATCAAAACGCAGCACTCACTAGAGCCCACCCTCTTAGCTTTGACAGTTGAAAACAACAGTTTTTATTTTTCATTTCATTGTGTATTTCATATGTTATATGTGGGGTCACCAAAATCAATAAATTAAAGAATAATTAAAAAGAAATACAAATATTAGCATAATATTTCATTAAATATTTGTTTATTTTTGATCATATATCATAGGGGTTTTATTTATTTATTTCCACATTGTACCATAGAAGATATTTGTTTGCATATTCATTTATTTATTTAGTCATTTTCTTATGTCTTCCCTAAATGTTGTCTGTTTATATTACTTAAGAGTTCTTTCTTCTTTTTTTCTTTTTTGTCTCCACAGCAAGGCAGAGAGCAGCTAGAAAAAGGTAAGGTGATGTGATGGACACGGGTGCCACCATGAGGTTCTGTAGTCACCAGATTGATTCTCAGCCAGCTAGCTAGAACTTAATGATTTAATGATCCATATGATTTCTGACTCATGTTAAGTACAAGAACGGGTTTCTAAAAGTATTTTTTTTCTAAGTATACATTGTTATAATATTAAATGTCACCATCCTCAAGACAGGATTGATTGATTGATTCATTCTTCCGTTGTTGTGTCCACAGAATCACAGCCTGACAAACAGACATTTGTATGGCATCACTCTGACAGTGCACGGGTGATAGAAACGTATAAATCCATTCAAGGCTGAAACTTTAGGCCTACGGTAATACGTTCTCCATTCACCTGTAACAGATTGGTGGCTGGTCTAAAAAAGCTTTGGATATTCTTATAGAAATGGAAGTCTCTAGGACCAGAGTGATGGAAAACCCTAAAATGCTCTAAACAAGGGAGTAGTCAAAATGGTGCGGTTCAGGAGCCAGAAAATTGTTATTGCAATTTGTGGTCATCCGAGGAAATGACAGACTTGACAAAAATAAATTCTGGGGCACCAACCTGGCCAACTTTTAAAGGAAAAAACAAAAACAAACACTTGATGTCGTCACAGTAGAACAAAATAATAGCATCCAATTAGCATGGGGGCTGACGGATTCTAGACGTTTCTTTAAGTTATAGAGGAGTTCCTTCTCTCTGGTTGCTCAGTCGTGAAGTGACGCCTCTTTAGGGACGGTTGTGCTTTTAAGACCTGAAGGGGCGGAGTTAAGTTGCCCTGACTGGGTGGTTCCTCAGTACCATGGAGTAGTACTAGGGTGTTGTACTGGGTTAGTCATTGTGGATGTAGTCAGGCAAAACGACACCATTTATTGTCTAACTAGAAAGATTACAATATGCAGTCTTTCAAGGCAGCTTCAGGTTACATCTCGCCTGAAGAAGGATCCTGAGTTGCCTAGAAAGCTTGCACATTGTAATATTTTTAGCCGGCCAATAAATGGTGTCATTTTGCTTGACTTCCCAGTACCATGGAGGAAAATGAAGACAATACAGTTAGCGACAGTGTCATACTGGCCATACTTGCTCCACGGGTCCTCCCAGCATGCTACAAGTGTCAAAGATGAAACAAAAGAGTCACATAAAGATCTGGGGCATCCACCCATATAATTATTACTGGCTGCAAAAGATTTCAATTGAGAGTACATTTGTGTACAGATTCAAGTCCAAAACAGAACGGTCTGATGATGCAAAGATGGCGGTTTTAAACTAGAACCGGAAGTGACATCGTCGGAACCAGGCAGAATTTCCCTTAATCGGTCTGCACTGGAAAAAAAGAAAGGGTCAGTACACTCCGCCACCTCCTGGTCTGGCGTGGCATTACCCTCATTCAGTCCCTTTAGCTGCCTCCCATGTGCACATGTGTGACAACAAGTTTACTGTCAAACAATGGTGTGTGTAGAAGGGAAAGTCAAAAAGTGTGACACCTAAAATATCACTCTCTGCCTCTGTGGAAGATGGTTACTTGAATCCTGCATTTTGATTTTACTGTACATCATTTGGATCAGACAGGTTTATAAAATTAGAAGAATTGTAATGTCTAATCTATTGCATTTAACAAAAGTGACCTAAATTAAGCAGCACGATTTGTTCTGCAAATCAGAATTCTTTAACACCCAGTTTTCCATTTTGTTTTTCAGAGGTCCTGCTCACACAAGACTGGGTACAAATGTAAGTAAAACCTCTCTCATTTTCATATCAGCTGTAAGCATGCTCAGTGCACATGCAAATAATAATAATTATGGAATCTTGGGTGGCACAATGGATAGCGCCAGTACTTCACTGGTCCAGGAGACCTGGGTTCAGAGATTACGTAGACCCAGAGCTGCCTGTTATTAGTGCTGTGGGGGGTTGTTTATTCTTGGTAGAGTAATATATTGCTCTACTTTCCCCCATTGTATTATTAATATGTAGCCTTTGTCAGAATGCTTCAAATCTCACAGACTTACCACTGTTTATAAGGTATTATTGTATATAACTTATCCCCACCTTCCCTTCTATATCTATAACCTCAGGCAATTAGGTATAGTAAAAGACAAGCAGGAGTTAAATTACAATTTAAACAATGTATTATTGGTAATACAGTAGAATCTCACTTATCCTACCTTCGCTTATCCAACATTCCGTATTATCCGACGTCCCACCGCAAAAAAAAAAAAACAAAAAAAAAATATGCATCAATCGACAACAAGAACTGCAAGTTGTGAGCGTGAGCGTAGTCTATTTTTTGTTGCTCCCGACTCTGCAGCAGCTAATTACAGTGGAACCTCAGTTTGCGAGCATAATTCATTCTGGAAATGTGCTTGCAGTCCTAAGCGCTCCTACAGTATATCAATGCGAATTTCCCCATAAGAAATAATGGAAACTCAGATGATTTGTTCCACAACCCAAAACTATTCATATAAAAATGATTAATACAAAATATAAAGTAAAAATACATAAAGCAAATTAACCTGCACTTTACCTTTGAAAAGAATCATGGCTGGTGTGAGTGAGTTTCTAAACTCTTGTGGGATTCCACCCAACGGGACAACACATGGAACAGTGTTCCAAAGCAATCGCAGTCTCCCAGTGCTGTAGCAGTTCGATGTAAAAGCCAATCCGAAAAGATCGCGGACATGCTATAAGTGCCTGCCGTTGATGGGTGATACAAGGAACAAGGCACATTATAAATGCGCTGGGCTCAGTATTACTTTCCCCCCGACCCTACCTGACTGCTGTGTCTGTGTATAGGAGAATGAAAGATCCCACTACATTAAATAACCTCGCTGTTGCTGTTTCAAGCTTAATAAAGCTGGTGTTGCTAAAAGTACTGAGACTCAGCTTCGAGTTTTCGGGTGCAAGACGGGGACTCGCACGTCACAGCACAAACACACACATGCAGTCACAATGCTGTAGTAAAAAGTATACACTCGTACAGATATTGACTATATTAGTGACGGAGTTAAGGATAGAAACTGCAATTAATTACATTGAGCAACAAGAAGAAGCTACAGGAATCGACATAATGATGCTGCCAAGATGGCGAGACTTCACAGCAAAGAAACAGCACTCGTCAGGAAAGCAGACTATGATCAAAAATGTCTTTAAATCATCACAGGACTGAACTTTTTAAGTACAGTACATACTGTATTTAACGTCAGACAATTCTGTAACTGTAAGTTCATTTTTTCAGTTAATTTATTCTGTTGTTTTGTTGTAAAACATGATTATTATGTTCGTAATGTGTAAAATTATTACATAGTTTGACGTTTAGTAGGTTTTTTCTTAACACTTGCCATTCTCCAACATTTTTGCTTATCCGACGTTCGGCCAGCCCGTTTATGTCGAGACTCTACTGTATTCATAAATAATAACAATATGCAAAGTACATTTGAATATTGGCAGCCATACAACCTGATTAAATGATGATGTGTAGTTTCAGGAGGCACACAGACTTGTTAGTTACTTAAAAATGTCTCCAGTTCATTTGTGGTCAGCTTTCAGCCACAGGTCTGTTCAATATGGCTGCTGAGCTGTGCTCTTCATTGTGTTGTTCTTGTCAGTTCATGGTATGACGGTCTTCATCAGTTGTTAGTAAGAGAAAGATACTTCTTCATCATCAGAGGTTAGTAAGAGAGAGTGTGAGGTTAAGCATGTAAATTTCTAGATGTTCTGTCCAACCCCTACAGCCAACAGGGCATTGTAGTACTTAAAGGCTTCTGACAGAAGCCAATTCCACAAAGCCGTACTTCAGACCAATGGGAAAATAGAAGATCTTAACACCTGCCCCCAAACCATATGTTAACGTAAAGCTTGGCAGTTAGGCAACCTGGTTTTGTGTGGGGGTTAAAGGGAGAGACTTCAGAGAAACATTAGCCAAACTTGTTTCAGGCACACCCCCCCCACCCCCCCTCCCTCAACTCTGTCGTAAAATTCAGAGACCCATTCCTGGTGTTGGGTAAACATGAATGCTTCTCACTAATGTAACACTAAATTACATTGCTTTGCCTAAAGTAGATAGATAGATAGATAGATAGATAGATAGATAGATAGATAGATAGATAGATAGATAGATAGATAGATAGATAGATAGATAGATAGATAGATAGATAGATAGATAGATACTTTATTAATCTCAAGAGGAAATTCACATAATCCAAGAGCAGCAGCATACTGATAGAAAAAAAAAAATTAAAGAGTAATAAAAATGCAGGTAGAAACAGACAATAACTTTGTATAATGTTAACGTTTAGCCATTGGGGGGGGGGTTAAGAGTCGCATAGTGTGGGGTCTCCTCAGTCTGTCAGTGGAGCAGGACGGTGACAGCAGTCTGTCGCTGAAGCTGCTCCTCTGTCTGGAGATGATCCTGTTCAGTGGATGCAGTGGATTCTCCAGGACTGACAGGAGCCTGCTCAGCGCCCGTCGCTCTGCCACGGATGTCAAACTGTCCAGCTTCATTCCTACGGTAGAGACTGCCTTCCTAACAAGTTTGTCCAGGTGTGAGGCATCCTTCTTCTTTATGCTGCCTCCCCAGCACACCACCACATAGAAGAGGGCACTCGCCACAACCATCTCATAGAACATCTGCAGCATCTTATTGCAGATGTTGAAAGACACCAGCCTTCTAATGAAGTACAGTTGGCTCTGTCCTCTCTTACACAGAGCATCAGTATTGGCGGTCCAGTCCAATTTATCATCCAGCTGCACTCCCAGGTATTTATAGGTCTGTACCCTCTGCACACAGTCTCCTTTGATGATCACGGGGTCCAAGATTGGGCCTGGGTCTCCTAAAATCCACCACTAGTTCCTTGGTTTTGCTGGTGTTCAGGTGTAAGTGGTTTGAGTTGTACCATTTAACAAAGTCCTTGATTAGCTTCCTATACTATTCCTCCTTCCCACTCCTGATGCAGCCCACAATAGCAGTGTCGTCAGCGAACTTTTGCATGTGACAGGACTCCGAGTTGTATTAGAAGTCTGATGTATATAGGCTGAACAGGACCGGAGAAAGTCCAGGTCCCTGCGGTGCTCCTGTGTTGCTGACAACAATGTCAGACCTGCAGTTCCCAAGATGCACATACTGAGGTCTGTCTGTAAGACAGTCCACAATCCATGTCAACAGGTGTGAATCTACCCCCATCTCTGTCA
Source organism: Polypterus bichir lapradei (assembly GCA_026402145.1). Classification (NCBI taxonomy): domain Eukaryota; kingdom Metazoa; phylum Chordata; class Cladistia; order Polypteriformes; family Polypteridae; genus Polypterus; species Polypterus bichir. The sequence goes on from JANRMT010062856.1 coordinate 1,226,300, forward strand.
GCTTGTCCCTAAGGAGCAGAGGCTGAGTGGTGTTGAAGGCGCTGGAGAAGTCCAAAAACATAATTCTTACAGTACCACTGCCTGTCCAAGTGGGAGAGGTATCGGTGTAGCATATAGATGATGACATCCTCTGCTCGCACCTTCTCCTGGTATGACAGATAAAGACATACAAAATATTTATCAAGTTATATGCAAAATCTTACATCACAACAGGGGTGTCACCCAATAGCTTTAGGATAACACTATGGTGGTGTTAACATAACATTCTCCATTCTGATTAATCCAAATCAGGGTTGTAGGGAGCAAGTAGCCTAGGCAAGTAGCTGGAGCTTGCAGAAACCCTACACAGCTAGAAGAGGCCAAGGTGGAGTCATCAGTTTACCTACCCTGCACGTTATTGTGGATGTGGTATGGAAAACGGAAATACCTGTAAGAGATCCCACATGGGGAGAACATGCAGACTTCAAACAAACAACAATAAAAATTTGTTGATAAAATTTGAATTTGGGATGTTGGATATGTGAGGTGGCAATGCATACCACTGAATCATATTTCACCCTGGTCCCGATGTTGTTATTCTTCTTATTATTATTAGTGGCATGGTAATACTGTAGTGGTCAGGAAGGCCCTCCGCTCTCACTGATTTTAAATAGTGATTTGTTTATTTTGTTTTGGGGACCCCAGGAACACACCCAGACTTGACCTGGCTCTCACATTCACAACAAGGACAAGTAACAAAGAGGATAAAAGTGAACAAATAAGGAGTATTTATGTATGCAAAATCCCACCCAAATTTTCCTGAGCAGCAAGAACTATTTAACAGTGAACTAATGAAACCGAATGAAGCACTAGGATCTACCTGATAAACAATTAACACTTACAGCATAGTCCAGCACAGCAGATGTGGGTGACGATGGTGGGTAGAATGAGGATCTCCAGTGAGCAGCCTTCTGAATAAAATGTATAGTTTTGTCCTACCAGGTTGCAGTTTATATGTGCAGATTTGACAATATTGGGAGGGCTCCCCAGGTGAAGACGTCCCAAATCGAGATGAACACAAGCTGTAAATCCAGAAAGAACTGTAATCCACGGTAATCCAATAGATTGAGAAGCATAGTAGAAACAAATTGACACAGATGATCACAATCCCTTTTCCGCATCTTTGCCTCCTTTTTAAAGAAAGTGCCTAATCATCCTTCTTCCCCGCAAGCCCTGCGCCACTCTGAAACTGCTCAATTGTGTAATACTACTGGGGCTGCTGGGATTTGTAGTTCAATTAAGTAGTGCTGCTGCAGCACAGTATTACTGTTTCGTGACTCCATGAAACCAGGTCACAACCTCAAGTCTGTCATTGTCTCTGTACACAATCTCCATGTTTAAATGGCTTTACTTAAGGCTATGTCACGTTACGTGACTTTTCCACTATTTTCTGCCATAGCCTTCACTTACATTACCTTAGTGAGTAGGAGGACGTTGGCGGAGTATCCCGTGAAGCCAGTCACCTAATATGATATACCAAGTGACCTAGTCCAACAAGTCTGAGAGTTCAAACAGGTTTAACTTTGTCTTTAGTCGTAGGGTAGGCTCTGAGGACATGGGAGATGACAGCCAATGAATGCTCATCTGGACGTACAATGCATCAAAAAAAGCAACAACGGCTGGTTTGGACCTCAGAAACAGAAGAGAAGCTTGTCTGTCTGATGTCTTGTGTTTTATGTGCCACAAGAGATTGGGAAAAAAAAGACAGCAAAGATGGTGGCTGAACTCTCCATAGCTTTTAATGATTCATACAGTGCCGGCTCTGTCATGCAGCACGCTACTGGCTGTCTTAAAGATTTCTGTAAATTCATTTCTGTAACAGATTAGACGATGAAAGACGCCTCACGCCTGGACAAACTTGTTAAGAAGGCAGGCTCTATTGTAGGAGTAAAGTTGGACAGTTTAACATCTGTGGCAGAGCGACGGGCACTGAGCAAACTCCTGTCAATCATGAAGAATCCACTGCATCCACTGAACAGTGTCATCTCCAGGCAGAGGAGTAGCTTCAGTGACAGACTTTTGTCACTGTCCTGCTCCACTGACAGACTGAGGAGATCGTTCCTCCCCCACACTATGCGACTCTTCAATTCCACCCTGGGGAGTAAATGCTAACATTACTCAAAGTTATTGTCTGCTTTTTTATTTTTATTTTTTTTATTTTTTATTTTTATTACTATTTAATTTAATATTGTTTTTTGTATCAGTATACTGCTGCTGGATTATGTGAATTTCCCCTTGGGATTAATAAAGTATCTATCTATCTATCTATCTATCTATCTATCTATCTATCTATCTATCTATCTATCTATCTATCTATCTATCTAGATTAGACCAACCCCGATGGTGAGTTTTCTTATGGCTGTCAAGTCCTATCTTTCGATCCATAAGTGTTGTTGCATGGTGGGTATTTGCACGTAACAGTGCCAGTAATGGTAGCAGCAGCAATGGGTGAGCTCTTGCGCTGTCTCTTAGCTGTCCTTTCTTTCTTCCTCAGGAGGGATCCCCGTCTTGACACAATTGCCACCATGTTTTTGCGATCAGAAGCAACTTTCTCCTCATCCACAGGCGGGATCTTGTACTTTTTTAACGTGGTCTTCTGCTGGTCCTTAAACCACTTCTTTTATAAATAGGTCCATACATGGGACATTAGATCATTCTGTATTAGATAACACAGATAGAGACAAGTGATACTTCACTCCAAGGACAGGGGCTACTTTGGGGTCTATACACTTGAGGGATCTCATCCTACTTTGAGCAGTTTAATAATCGTCAATATAATGGAAAGGCCTAATAGACTAAAAGTTTGACCAAAAATGGCATGCAGCTACAATACATAGCACGGAATATTTGGCTTTAAACCACAGTGCAGACACTTTCGACATTGGAGTTTGCACGTCCTCCTCAAGTCTTATGGAATCCATGTCATGAAGATTTGGGGCTGTTTTGAGATCCAAAAGGAGGTCCTACCCAGTACTAGGATGGTGGTCCTAAGAATGTCTTTATTGAATGTGTATCTGCAGCAATTTCCTCCAGTATACCATTTCAAGTTTTGTGCCCATCTAGGGTAGACCACCACCTTGGTGTAGAAGATATCTGGTCCTGTTAGAAGAACAATTATTTAAACAAAAGGTTATTGCAGTTACTTATTTACAACATTTGAGATACAGTTGGTGACATTTTTCCAATTGGAATACAGGCAGGTGACGTGATTTGCTTAAGGTTACAAAGCATTAGCAGCAGGATTTGAACCCACAGCCTCAAAGCTTGTAGCCCAATGCCTCAGCCTCTACATGTTATATGCTCGTATCTTCCAATACGGATTGTAAAGTCCACTCACTTAATGTTGGTTTTCCTTTTTTTATGTTTCTGGGCCCCACAGATGCATCACAAATCCTGCATCCACGCCAATCAGCAACCCCAGAATCAGCCCCTTCAGAATCAGCCACCTCAGAGCCACAGCATGACACGGGCTCAAGGAGAGGCACGTAAGCCATTGAGAAAAAGCCGAGCGTGAAGATGAATCTTTACACAACATTAAACTAAAGGTGAAGACGAAGAGAAACTGAGAGCCTGAAGTGTTGTGCATGACAAGCAATGGGGCGCTGTCCCAGCAGTCTGGGGTTCAAATTCCTTTTCTGAATTGGACATGCCTCTGTCTCTGAGATATTTCTTTAATATTTTATGTCAATATTGCATTTAATTGTGCTTTTTAATATATTATGACTATAAATAGGATGAAAGGGGTGAATTGGAAGTTAATATACAGATGTACCTACCTGCAGTTTCAGTTGATGTCAGTAGAGGGGGCTGTTGTTGCAATCTGTGATACACTTGATAAACTGCAGGATATTAGCAGTGGGCATGAATGTGCAATCACGTCCATCAATATGCGATTTTTGTATAATAAACTTGTAGCAGAATTGAACACGGTGTCTTTGCTGTCTACAGAGCTAAATACAATACAATACAATACAATTTATTTTTGTATAGCCCAAAATCACAGAAGGAGTGCCGCATTGGGCTTTAACAGGCCCTGCCTCTTGACAGCCCCCCAGCCTTAACTCTCTAAGAAGACAAGGAAAAACTCCCAAAAAAACCCTTGTATGGAAAAAATGGAAGAAACCTTGGGAAAGGCAGTTCAAAGAGAGACCCCTTTCAGGTAGGTTGGGCATGAAGTGGGTGTCAAAAATGAAGGGGGTCAATACAACACAATACACAGAACAGAACACAAGTAATCCTCAATACAATATAATTGTGCAATAGAAATATTACTACAAAGCAGAATGAAACAGGAGATGATATACAGACCCCCGTGACCCTGTGTTAGGATATAGCAGGTTGGATAATGACTGACTGGCTGACTTACTGCTATCACATCATAGGAGTCCTACAGACCTCAGCCATCAAGCTGCCTCCCCCTATTGGCCATTTCACAGCTGAGTCAGTGCTGGGTCAGCCAATCCGATGTTTAGCAAAGAGAGACAGCTTGCAGTTAAGAGCGTGCAACTGGCAGGGAACTGCATGTGAGTGATGGCCACCACTGTTAAGGAAAACTTTTATGGGTAACTAATGAGCGACATCACAGGACACTAAATATGTAAATGTATATATATATATATATATATATATATATATATATATATTGTGAGCTGGGGTCTGATCACACCCCTAGAGATTACAGACACTCCTGGGAAAAACCCTGAAAACGTTGACAGACTACCTTCACATTGCTCCTTGCCTTATTTCTTCTGTGTCGTGTGGTACTCCGCATACTTAAAAGCATGTACAGCACCTGTCAGTTTTAGAACTGATTGTTTGCTTTTCTCTCTCTCTGATATTCTCTGCTCCTGGCGGAACTGTCATCTCTGACTTGTCATGGAGCACGTTTAAACTTTTGAAAAAGAGACAAATGTTTGTTTGTAGTGTTTGAATAAAGTTCAAGTTTTCAACAACTCCTGTGTTTCTGTGCAAATCTGTGACCCAAGCATGGCAGTATATATACTGTATATATATAGAGAGAGAACCCAGCCACAGGGGATGCACAAACCAGTGTGGTTCTTCATGCCGGTCCCAAGTCTGGATAAATGGGGAAGGGCATCTGGTGTAAGATTATGCCAAATCAATATGCGGACAACAATTTTGGATGATGCTGTGGCGACCCCTAACAGGAGCACCCAAAAGAGGAAGAAGATAGATAGATAGATAGATAGATAGATAGATAGATAGATAGATAGATAGATAGATAGATAGATAGATAGATAGATAGATCAACTTTGTACCTACATCATACTACTGTGTGAGAAAGTACCGTTTACTTTTGCACTCAGTATTTTATGTGGTGGTGGTGGTGGTGGTGGTGGAGGGTCTTCCCTTATGTCAAGCACACGTTGAAGATGTTTCGTATAGTTTTCTATAAAGATCATATTCTTTGTTGTGGTGGTGTGGTTTCCTCACCTGTAATGAGTATGTCTTGTATAAATGGAGAACAACAAGAGCCCCCATTTACGAAATGTGACAGCATTGCAGCATATTTCGAGTAATGCACAATACTTTGCAGACTGGCTTGGAAATGAACATGTTTGTTTTTTTTTTATGATAATTGTGGTATTTTAGACCAGGAGGTAGGGTTCCATCATGATTGCTTGCTTGCAAAATGATCATATACGTTTGCTCTGTACTCATATCCCCACGCTAGTACCAATTTAGAGATGGATGCTGATTGAACACAACATTTTTGCGACTAGTGATGAGCAAAACAGGCAAGTTTGGATCTGCATACGGTTTTGCAAAATTCACTTCACAGGGAATTTTGCAATTGTGAAATGCAAAAGTCACAAAAAAATTTTTGCCGTTTTTAATAGTTTTATTGGTGAATAAAACAATGAAACAAAAGATTTTTAGATATGAATACACATCAGGAAAACAAAAAACTTGAAGGTACTGCTTATAGTTTTGTATGCGCCTCTGATGATCGCTCTGATCAGGTATGCAGTACCAACCCGGGGACAAGAGGGAGTGCTGTCATTGTCTTGCTTGTCTCTTCCCTCTGTAGCCACACCCACATCACTCCAAAAAGTCCCACCCCTTCCAATCCAAAGCATATAAAAATGTCCGTCCCCAGAAGGGGGCCGTCAAACTTGTGACTGGAGTCTTCGACAGGACAGGGCTATCCAGACAGACCTACTGGAGTTGAACTGTTTGTCTATTCAGTTAATTTACGTTATTGAGCCCCCCACAGTACCGGTTTATTACTTTGTGTTTTGCCTCACAGTTAATCAGGATGGATGGGTTGGCGCCTCAACTATTTTTGGGACTCTGCATGCTCCACAGTCTGTATTGTCCACAAATGGAAACTGCTTTTGATCAAGTCAGCAACATACAAAAGCACATTTCTAGATTCATACCTACATAAACAAAAATGATAATTATAATGATATATCTGTGGTGGGCTGGCGCCATGCCCAGGGTTCGTTTCCTGCCCTGCACCCTGTGTTGGCTGGGATTGGCTCCAGCAGACCCCCGTGACCCTGTACTTAGGATATAGCGGGTTGGATAATGGACGGATAGATAATGAAATCATTTGATACACTTTTTTAATCCCTGAGAGATAATTGTCTTTTGCAGGGTCAGCCATTGAAAAGTGCCCATGGAGCCATTTTCAGGTTAAGGGCCTTACTGAAGAGCCCAACGGAGTAGGATTTATTTACATAAAAACAGAATTCTGGTACAGTTACTTATATCAACAACATTGAATTTGGCCTATTTAAACGTGTTATTACAATCGGCATAAAACTTTCTATTTGTTTTAAATTTTGAATGCAAGTACCACCTTTCAGAAGGTAAAATTTGGAAACCTCTATTCCAGCAGTGTGTCTGGTCCTTTACAACTTTTTCTCAACTTTTCTTTGTGTTCTTTTCTTTACAATTCTTGAAGTTCTAATTATAATTCTCTGAAACCTATTTGTGCATTAGAAAAAAAAGAATTTCAATACCAAAAAATTTGTAAAGTTTTCCAAATTATAACACTTCAGATTCCCCTACTTGTTGGCTTATGTTCCTGCAGCCCAGAGCCCTGGCCTCTCCCTGGCAGCCTGACCCTTATGATTAACATCATTAAAGCAAGAATAAGACATGGAAGCCTCCTGCTTTCTTCATGTCCCACGCCAAGTTGATTTTGTCATCCTCTACGTAGGAGTCAATAAATTTAGAAATTTAAAGTTAGCAGGGAAGGGTTCAATAGGAATTTTTAAATGTCATCAATAAGGGAAACTCCTGAAGAACAGTTGGAGAGTTTTTATCTCAGTAGACGTAAGTGGCAAGTTTCATGTCAACTTCAGAGGTCGGTTATAAAAAGATTAGCAGAGACTTAACTTCAGTGCGCTCGATTAGATAAAAGCGCCCAAGGGAAGTCGTCCAGCTCTGCCAGTTGGTCGGTGCCAGTGCAAAAATGAGGCCTTCATGCTTAGATGTGTTAGAATGTGATGTGGTGAGAGCTGCACTTCGCTCTCCTTGAGCTCTGCAGACTGCGGTCAAGTTGCTAATCACGCAGGCCCAACATACACCTCATGCAGATGAGACGTCCATGCAATTTATTCAAATGTAAAATTATTTTCAGTTGTAATGTGCTGCAAAAATAGTGATAAACTTCGAGATGTAAAATCTGTGGTTTGGGGGCTCCCTGATAGACATGGATGCAAAACAAGAACCAACCCCTGGGTAGGGTGCCAGTCCATTACAGGACACACACACACATGCAAACACTGACATTGGGACATCTTTAAACCCATCATGCAAGTCTCTGTGATGTAAAAAAAAATAACAAAGAAAAAGACAACATGGATACAGAGAGAACATGCAGACTTCATGCAGAATGGGCTGTGACAAAAAGCAGACATCATGACATTGGCAGCTGGTGGCACTAGCCAGTGTGCCACAGCTTTTATTTGTTGGTATTATCTATCTATCTATCTATCTATCTATCTATCTATCTATCTATCTATCTATCTATCTATGTTATATAGTGCCTTTCACATCTATCTGTCTATCTATCTATCTATCTATCTATTGTCACACACGTGCGAGTACGAGGCAGTCAACGAGCCCGGGGGTGAATGAAATATCGTGAGATGAAAGGTTAATCTGCGGTACTAACACCTCTCTCTGTTTCCTCTGAGAAAAAGAAGAGAATTGACACACTTACCTTACTTCTGGGTTCCAAGATGGCTGTCTGAACATCAACTCTTTTTTGATAATGTCCCCGACCAATGATAACACTTCCGGTCGCACGAAGATGACGTCACATCCACCGCTACATCACTTCCGGTCCCTATCTATCCAGATAGATAGATAGATAGATAGATAGATAGATAGATAGATAGATAGATAGATAGATAGATAGATAGATAGATAGAT
>JANRMT010062856.1:1235827-1246480 GCA_026402145.1 Polypterus bichir lapradei
TTATTATTATTGTTGTTGTTGTTGCTGGTTTTGTTGTTATTATTGTTGTTTTTGTTGTTGTTGCTGGTTTTGTTATTATTATTATTATTGTTATTATTTTTATTATTATTATTATTATTATTATTATTATTATTATTATTATTAGGTATATATACACAACAGTTTTAAAGATGTAAAGACTCTCATTGCAGAGATCCCTGTGCCCCTAAACTGGTTCAATTGTGGCAGTAATTCTCCCAGCACACTCGCACTGCTCCAGGCAGCCAGCAGAGGCAGTGTTTTGGTTGGGTGGGCTGAAGCGACCATCAGTCTTCACTGAAATTCAACGGATCACAGCTCATATTTTGAAAGTGTCCAGAACTATGCAGTTTTATCACTGGTGCACGGTGTTCTTATATTTCATGGCACGGAAGCCTGGTAAGCAAAACTTTTTTTTATTGCTTAATTTAGAATAAAAATTAACATTTAACTCCATAGGTGCCGCAGATTTAGAGAGAGCACAATTCAATTACGTTTGTAAGCACTTGTGCATGAATAGCGTGTAACAGCACTTGTTAAGCCTGCTGCATATTTTACAAATGTAGAATGTTTGCTTGTTACCATCAAAGGCATGATGTCCTTCAAAAGAAGAAATGCTGATGTTCTGAGGGTGCTGCTGGCTCCTTGCATGTTATAAATTAACGTTAATGTTGTTAATGTGCAAAGCTGTATACTTTTCAGTTTTCCACATACAAGAGGAAGTTCTTGTCTTTCAATTTAAATGAATACAATAATGGGAAAGATTGTGATTATGAACAGTGTGTAAATGACGATTTCTTTTCAAGTGGGCTAGCAGAGAAGAATGGAAAAGGGCATTCAGTTGTAAAGAGAAGGCTAAAAAGAGTCAATTTTTTCAAAACAGACGTAGCAACACGATGTCCTCACGTCTGTCTTAAAGCTCCAGAGGACTCGGCTCAAATCTTGAAACATTTCTCTGTTTGTGTAAAGTTCCACACGCGTTTCCTCAGCTACTCGAGTTTTCTTGCTATTCAGATTTTTTTTTAGGTTAACTGCTGACTAAAATGTCCACATTTGAAGAAGTACGATTGGCACTCATAAGGAATTAAGGAATTGTGTGCTCGGTGATTTTTATAAAATTATGATTATCCAAATCTATTTGAACGTCCTTTATATTATTAGCCCGAAGGAGAGTTCATTTTGTTCAACTTCTTAATTTTTTGTTTTGTTTTCCGTAATGCCATTTTGCTTTTTATTATGAGCGCTGTCATTTTGGGGCACCAAGAAGTTGCACTGCGTGTCGTCATGCGCTGATGATCTAAAAGCCAGAGTTGAATTCTATGGAAAATCCAAGATTGTGAATACATTCTAAAAAGCTGGCATTTATTCTCTAGATCCTTTTAGTTTTTTTTTTTTTTTGACTTCTGGTAAAGTTTCTGAACCCTGATTTAGGCTCTGAAGATTTTACGCTTTGACTGCATGATTTTTTCTGTACACACTCTAACATGTTGCTCCACAAATATTTATTCTGACCTTTGTGGTTGCCACTTAATTACGTCTGGCACAATATTTCAGATTTGTGTTCATTCAAATGTTAGGAAAATCTAGACAAGAACAGGTCATTCATCCACAATAACATCAAGTCAAGTTTTAATAGTCCCTAAAGTCCTCCTGTCCACCACACTACATGTGTCTGTGGTTCTCTGTGTGAAGATAACCTTCCTAATGTTTGTAGGAAGATATTCAGCACTTGGATGGGCATTAGCTCTGTGGAGGTGGTGCAGATGTCAGATGGATTGATTTATAAATAAAACTATATGTTGCTTAGTGACACCCTGACTGATCGGACAACCGTAGAAAAATTGTTTTTCACTAATGGACTAATCTTATGGTTCTGAGGCCCAGAAAAATCCAACCTTGCCCTAAAGTTAATTTAATCAGGACAGAAAAGGAGAATGACCCTATGAACATGTGAACCTTAGAATTCCAAAGTCATGATACAATACAATACATCCATCCATCCATCCATCCATTTTCCAACCCGCTGAATCCGAACACAGGGCACAAGGCAGGAACCAATCCCAGGTAGGGTGCCAACCCACCTCAGCAATACAATACAATACAATACAAATTACTTTTATATAGCCCAAAATCACACAATGGGCTTTAACAGGCCCTGCCTCTTGACAGCCCCCCAAGCCTCAACTCTCTAAGAAGACAAGGAAAAACTCCCCCCCCCCCCCCAAAAAAAAAAAAACACTTGCAGGGAAAACAATGGAAGAAACCTTGGGAAAGGCGATTCAAAGAGAGACCCCTTTCCAGGTAGGTTGGGCGTGCAGTGGGTGTCAAAAAAGGGGGTAAATACAACACAAAACACAGAACAGAACACAAGTCATCATCAATACAATATAATAGTGCAATAGAAATATCACAAGTACAGAGCAGAATTCAACAGTAGATGATATCAAAAAATACGATTTGGATTTGTTCAGAGTCCTGAACACCTCGGCCATCAAGCTGCCTCCCCCTATTGGCCAATCCACAGCTGAGTCAGTGCTGGGCCAGCCAATGTAATATCTTCAGGGTGTTAGACTTTGTGGGTGAATATATTGCATTAAACAGGCATTGAAGATTGGAAGCTAAGTGTCTACCTTTAATAAGTCAAGTTTGGTCTTGTGATATTACCAAAGGAAGCACTTTCTCAATCCTTCTAGCTAGTACTTTGGAGAGCATCTTAACATTATTATTCAGAAGTGAAATTGGTCTGTATGATGCACATTGTAATAAGTCCTTATTTTGCTTAGGAAACACGATAATTAATGTTTGGCGAAAAGTTTGAGGTAGAATTTTATTGTTTCTAGATTCTGTAAATGTTGCTAATAAAAGGGGAGCTAACTTAACCGAGATTTTTTTTTAAAATTCGGCAGGGTAGCCATCAGGGCCTGCTGCTTTCCCGCTCTGAAGTGAGTTCATAGCATCTAGTAATTCTGAGAGTGCCAGAGGTTTGACCAATTGTTCTGCACTGAGATTAACTAGTTGTGGTATCTGTAATGCATCCAAAAACACCTTAGGTTGTGTCTTGTCCTATTAAATCTGAGTAGAATATAAGGCCTTATAGTAGTCTCTAAATTTGTGCATTATATTTTTATGGTCAATGATTTTGTCTCCATCTGTGTTGATAATTGCTGGGATTGCATTGCAAACTTTCTGCTTGTGGATTTGTTGAGCTAAGATCTTGTTAGCTTTCTCTCTGTGTTCATAGTAATGATGTCATGATTTAAAAATGCGTTGTTCTGTTTCCTTTGTTTTCAAGAAGTTGAGTTCTGAACGCAGAGCCTGTCTTTTCCTATGAAGTGCCTCATTCGGACAGCTAGCATGTCCTTGATCTGTTCTGGTAATTACACTTATTAGCTCCGACACCTTCTTGGTTTCCGATTTATTTTTGTGGAACAGCTATGAAATGATTTGTCCTCTTAAGAAAGCCTTCAGAGTTTCTCCTGCAGGGATCACTGAGGATGTGTTTGTCGCTAAAAAATATCAATTTTCTTGGATATAAACTCCATATAATTCTCATCTGCTAATAACAGTGGGTTAAGACGCCATCTCTTATAGTAGCAGGCAGACCATTCCACAGTTTAGGGGCTCTGTAACTAAAAGCTCAACCTCCCACTGTTATTGCATTAATCCCTGGAATCATAATTATACTGGCATCTTGAGATCTTAATGTCCGCTCAGGTTTGTAAGTAATGATAAATTCAGACTAGTAAGCATTTAAGGCTTTATATGTTAAAAGGAGGATTTTGAAATCTTCCCTAAACTTAACCAGGAGCCAGTGTAAGGATTTAAGAACTGGAGTTATGTGTTCGTATTTTCTATTTCTTGTAATTATTCTTGCAGCAGCATTTTGGATTTACTGGAAGCTGTATAAAGAGTAGTTTGAACATCCAGAGAACATCACATTGCAGTAGTCAATCCTGCTACAAATGAATCTTCTAGGAATGCTGACTCACCACGGCTGCTATCAGTTTTTATTGTAGCCTGCTTCTTTTTAAGATGGTGTCAGATTTTCCACTACAACAGTCTTACACAGCCAGCATTCAGCCATGCACAGACATTGTGTGGACTTTGCATGGTCTTCTAATGTCTTCATGCCAATAGGAAAATGTTACAGCTCAAAGGTTGATCTTTGATGGCTCATTAGACTTAAAAAGAGATTATCATGTATGTGTCACTTAAGAATTGACTTTGTCACAGATGTCTCTCATAGAATTCCTTAGGAGAAACAGCTTTGGACAAAATGGAAACATGAAATACAACTAAGCTAAAATGAGTCACAATTGGTTTGAAAAGCATGTTACATTTTGTGAGATCTCTTTCAAAACTTCACATTTTTTACTTATTATTAGACTGATGTCTTTATCCAAGGTGTCTTACAACATTTGAGATACAATCAGTTCCATTTCTTTTGTTTTTCCAATTAGAGCTCCCACAGATGGAGTCACTTGCTTGTGGTCACACATTGATGTCAGTAGTGGGATTTGAATCCACATCCTCAGGGTTTGAGGTCCAAATCCTCTATCACTATGCCAGACTTTGTTCCAGAATGAATTGATATAATTGGTGAACAGCAGTTTAAATTAGACAAATACTGTTATTCAGGAGAATTGAAAAAGGTCAGAGAGATAGGAAAGTGCTAGCCTGATTAAGCACTTAAAAGCAAATAATAGCACCTTAAAATCAACCCCGGAATGGACCAGAAGCCAATGAAGGGAGACTAAAACAGGAGAAGTACGGTCACGCTTACACATTCACAGCATTTTGGAGCAGTTATGGCCGAGAAAGGGACTGCTAGGTAATTCCAGTGTATAATGAGTTATAGTGGTCTAGTCATGAAGAAATAAATCATAAGTCCCCTCTTCAAGAACAGCAACATACAAAAAGGGCTTCAAACTTCAGGGTTTGTAGTCCAAAACCATAACTACTGTGCCACACCACCTGCCTTTTTTTATAGAATGAGTCGGACCTAACTGGTGAACAGCAATATAAATTAGAGCAACGCATAGGATTATTCAGAAGCAAGGACGACAGCTTTGTAATCCTAGTCAAGTGTTTTATTACTGCTGTCCATGCATTTCACCAGATATGACTGAGCACACAATGCACATTCTTTCACATTGCAAACAAAAAATGTCAAGAGGCTACTTGGAAGATCTGAGAACCCTTTTGTGACTTTACTGAGATCTCCACTGAAACTCAAGAGTGAGAATAGCAGGGTAGTCAGGAGAAGAATCTGAGAAGCAGGAAACAAAAGGCAATGTCTCCATTTAATTTCTTTCTGATCTCATTGTTATCTCAGAGAAACCAAAAAGATATGAAGGAGTTCCCTTTTTTGGATTTTTCATTCCTATGGATGGATGGATGGATTCCTATGGGCGAGTTTCTCTCTTGGGGTTCTTACAAATTCTCTGAAGATGCGTACATTAGGACCATCAGCAATTCTAAACTATGGCTGTATGCAGGTGAGCCCTTTGATGGATTGGCACCCCATCCAGTACTGAATTCTGCTTTGCTCTCAGTGCATTCTGGGTAGGCTGTGAACCTTCTGTCCCCTGAATTGGATAAAGTGGATCGTGTTGTGTTATTTTAATGTATTCACATGTACCTTTGCTAGTGTTCAAGTCTACTCAATAATAGTGTTGACGCGTTCTGTATTCCTCCCCGACAAACTCTTTTTATTATATCGAGCACTCAGTGAGGGGATGTGGCTGAAAGTACCAAGAGCTGCTTTTCGGTTTGAGGATGTGGTTTACTGCAGTGCACCTTATTTGGTGCTCACACAGCCTGTGATGTCGGACTTATTATTATTTTTTTAATAACTGCTTCATTGGTTTGTGTTTTTTTTTTTTTTTCTTCACATCTCCAGTGACCTAAATTCAAGTTCTGACACCAGTCACTGTGTACCTAGTGTCCCAGCATTTGTGTTCTCTGGTACTCCAATGTTCTGTCTCATCTCTAGAGCCATCCATGAGACTTACATTGTCCCTCTATAAGTGAGAATAAGTGTGACCTTCATTAGAGTGACATTCCAGTCTGATTTTGTTCCTGCCCTCTGACAAAATGCACTCATCAACTCCAGGGTCAGAAAATGAATGCTGGCATTATGTGGTGTTTCTGATCCTCTAATACTTTTGTTTTGTATGGAAGATCATTTGTGGCAAAAATTAAATACAATCCAATGTGTTAACTGAGCTGAAATGGAATACATATGAAAGCAGGCCATTTATTTGGCACAGTTTTATCATGTCGTAAGTAAAAACAGACTGTCTAAATGGCTGATTGCTTTTCGCTGCGGCATGTGATTTTCATGTCAGTTTAAAACACTACACAAAAGCGCATTGGATTTTTTAATTCACATCCATGGGTGACATAACTAAAAATAAAGCAAACGTTTTGCATTTTGCCTAGCAGTGGCTCTGCGAGTATTACATTTTGAATCCAAGCTGTGCTTTAATTGTGCCAAAACTAAATGTCATCAAAGGACCAATTAGTGTCAAAGCGCAAGTCAAGGGGGGTCAATTGATGGGTCAAGGCACCCTAGGCGGGTTACGGTCATCTAATGGATTGACCGGATAACGGGCACCGCCATCACACTCAAGATGACATGAGAAGAAGATGCCAACTCCATACAGTGTGTACACCTGGGATGCAAACCCAAACGTCGGAGGCAGCAACTGGGTACTGCCTTGCCAGGACACTCTCATTTATTTCGAATTTTGTTTGTAAACCATGACAGCCAAACTCATTTTCAAATGCTTCATGGTTTAAATAAAACTCTATTTGTCATACATTAGTACATAAAAATAAAATGTATATTTTTATATTTCTGTGCACATATTACACAAACATCTAAATATTGGAAGTGAATTATTTTAATTTGGCTTTAAATAATACAAAATATTCAAAAGTGTGAATATATTATGATCAGATAAGTTAGTACTACATCTTAATAAAAGGATAAGAGTCTGTCAATCTGTGTGCCTGTCTATTTGCTATGTCTCTGTCACTCCAACAGATGTCGCCCTGCATACATTTGTAGGAGTGACGCGCATTACATTTGTCCCCCCAACAGATGGAGCATCACAAACATCAAAACTGCTCTTATGAATCCCATACCAAATGGCCTACAACATTTGGAATGCATTTTTCATTCCAACAGATGGTGCATCACAAACATTTGTATTGATGCAGTTTATTACTACAATTGTTTGTGATGCACCATCTGCTGGAATGACAAATGCAATTCATTTTATTACTGCATGCATTACAAAGTACATTTCGATAGATGGTGCACTGCAAACGGCAACGCTGAGGTGTATGTTGATTATTTCGACTTTGACCCGTGTTACACGGGTAGCACAGCTAGTAGAGCAAAGAAAAAGACAATTGTGGCACAAAATAGATTTCAAAAAAACACACCTTTGAGGCTGGTGATTTTTACAAACAAAGAAGCTGATTATATTTTGTTTTATCTTGAAACTGAAATTCTGATAATTATTATTAGTTTCCATCACGTTACAGAGGTCTTCTCCACTCTCCAGTCTGACATCCGGCATGTGAAAAGGAAACTGGGAGATTCCTTCACATTTCCACAAAAGATTCCTCAGGATGGATTTTTTAGAAATGGCTACGGTGATTTATTTTCAACTGTAGCACAAATATCTAACTGGAACATAAGTCGCTTCTATACGGACAAATTCTTGGGACGCCTACAAGTGGACAGTGATGCCCGCACCTTGGCAATCACTCACCTGCAACTTGAGGACAGCGGGATTTACCAGTTTGAGGACGTCAGAGGAATTTACCAAGAATTACAATTTAACTGTATATGGTAAGTACCAAAATGTAAAGCTTGGGTTATACTTATGAACATTAAACCAAAGACACACAGATGAAATGAATAACCGATAATGCTGAGCATAATAACAGTGCATACTGTTTAATGTCTTCAGTATTAATATGTTACTTACTCCATGTACTTTGTAGTGGTGGCTGAGAAAATATTTTTATCTCATATTTACATGCAGATTGGAGAGAAAGATTTTTAACCAGCAATGTAGAACAGCAAGCAATGTAAAAAACATCAATTGAAGAAAGAAAATCAAAACTCTCCTGTTACTGGTGTCACATCATCTGCATGTCAGTAGCCTCAAAATGTGTAAAACGCATGTATTTTTGCAAAAATATTGTTAAACAGTTACTTAAATAATACTCTGAGATATCCACCCTGAACGCTGAGGTTTATGTCAGTGATGACATTAGAAAAAAAATGGACCTAGCCCTTTCGTGTTTGTGCATTTTAGTTCAGTACTTATCACCATATCTTTCAAAAACAACAATAATCGCCATAGAAATTGTTGCATTTCACTTGGATTTTAAAATCCACTCCATTGAGTCGCAGGACCAGGCCTATGGATTTGCATCTGAAGTTTTTGCACAAGTAGTTCTTGAGATGCATCATTTATAAAACCCTTAACTGCTCTCGCTGGTGTATTTTATACACCAATCTTAGTTATTTTTGTCCAACGTCCTTTTACTTGAACCTTCCGGCAGCATCCGCCATCTACCCTCGGCCTGATTCACTACAAGTCCAGTGTCGTACTGGTTTCCCTCCAGTGTGCCCCCAGCCGGTTTTATGAATGGATGCCCAGTTGCATGTTCCGTATGGTGCATTTGGTACACTGCGTGGGTACTTACGTATGTATAGTTCGTTGCACACATTTTCCTTGTTTATTATAATTCGTTGCTTATCTGGAAAGTAGAGCCCTGCTGAGCGATCTTCCAGCTGACACAAAAAGCTTCTTGGCCAAATGTAAACCACAACAAGAAGCGGACACTGCTGAGCCCCCTCCAAAAGTTGGAAAATGGTGTCACCTGTGTGGAAGAGCTAAAAACAGAGTGACAACGATGAGATGGGCTTCTTGCAATGACTTTGTCTGCAAAGAACTTTCAACAATTGAAATGAAATGTGATACGTGTGCAAATCCGGCAGTGGATGAAAGTGCGACTGGTGACGAATGAGCACTGGAGAAGTGGATCAGGTTTATTTTCAGATAGTCCTAGACTGTGTCATAATATTCAGTAATATGGTAATAAATTACATTTAAGATACAGTATGTATAAATCAAAATTATTGCAATATTTTATATTACAACCTAACAGCAGGCATGTAAATAGCCATTTTAATACTGGGGTGTAAAGTACACCGCACGAGTACTTCTAAGATGAGAAAGTGAGAAATGATGCACACATATGGAGACACACGGAAGAGTGAAGAAGCACACACACACACACAAATAAGTATATAAGTGAAGACAGCTGACATCTTGTTTGGCCTGCCACAGCACATACTGGATGATGAAGTGAAAGAAATGAAAGGCCCTCACAACAGACCTGTGCAGCACAACGTGATGGAGGCATTAAAGGAAAAGTAAAGATTTTTCAAGTTGAAGTTATTTCTTTTTTTTTTTTTTTTTAATTTTATTGATTTTATTGTAATCGTACAACATTCTATATAAATAGATCAATTTTTCAAAAATAGGATTGAAAACAAATCAGCCCCCACCCCTGAGAAACAGAGCATGGCCAACAGAGTAAAACATAAAAGCTAGTAAAAAAATAAGTAAATCCATGAATGAATAAGTGAATAAAGATAAATGGAGAAGAAAAAGAAATGGGGAGAGAATCTGCTTCCTCAGTGCTTTAAGAGCCTAATCTAGAATGTTATTGATGAGATCCTGCCAGGTTTTGAAAAAGTTCTGCACAGATCCTTTAAGTGAGAATTTGATTTTTTTCCAATTTCAAATAATGTAGATAGATAGATAGATAGATAGATAGATAGATACTTTATTAATCCCCAAGGGGAAATTCACATACTCCAGCAGCAGCAGCATACTAATAAAAACAATATAAATTAAAGAGTGATAAAAATGCATTGCAAGTTAAAAAATGCAAGTTGGAGAGTGCGAGGCAGGTATAACAGTCTATAATCTTGTGTACTGTTAATGTTTACCCCAAGGGTGGAATTGAAGAGTCACATAGTGTGGGGTCTCCTCAGTCTGTCAGTGGAGCAGGACGGTGACAGCAGTCTGTCGCTGAAGCTGCTCCTCTGTCTGGAGATGATCCTGTTCAGTGGATGCAGTGGATTCTCCATGATTGACAGGAGCCTGCTCAGCGCCCGTCGCTCTGCCACAGATGTCAGACTGTCCAGCTCCGTGCCTACAACAGAGCCTGTCTACCTCACCAGAGTGTCCAGGCGTGAGGCGTCCCTCTTCTTTATGCTGCCTCCCTAGCTCACCACCACATTGAAGAGGGCGCTCGCCACAACTGTCTGATAGAACATCTGCAGCATCTTATTGCAGATGTTGAAGGACGCCAGCCTTCTAAGGCAGTATAGTCGGCTCTGTCCTCTCTTACACAGAGCATCAGTATTGGCAGTCCAGTCCAGTTTATCATCCAGCTGCACTCCTAGGTATTTATTGGTCTGTACCCTCTGCACAGTCACCTCTGATGAATACATACACTGGGACTCCTGTCTAATCTCGCCTGTCAGCCTGTCCATCACCATTGCAAATAAGAAAGGCCTCAGAGCCGATCCCT
>JANRMT010062856.1:1248018-1264822 GCA_026402145.1 Polypterus bichir lapradei
GGATGAAAATCCACAAAAGAGATCTCCTTCATATCTTTTTGGTTTCTCCTCGACAACAATGAGATCCAAAAGAGTTAAAATGGCGACATTGGCTTTGGTCTTCGGAATCTCAGATATTTTTTCTCCTGATTACTTCACCCCAGTATTCTCATAGGGGTCTCCTTGAGTTTCAGTGGAGATCTCAGCAAAGTCACACTAGCTGGCTCAGATCCTTCAAGTAGTGTCTTGAAATTTCTTTGCAATTTGAAAGTATTTGCATTGTGTGCTCAGTAATATATGATGAAATAAATATATGTAGTAATTAAACAATTTACTAGAATTGCAAAGCTGCAGTCCTTGTTTCTGAATGATACTATGAGTTGCTCTGTTTTATGTTTCTGTGCTCCAGTGAGGTGAGAGTCATTCTAGAAGAAAAGGCAGGCAAGTGTGGCACAGTGGTGAAGACTGTGGCAGCTCGTAGCTAAAATTAGTGGGGGGTGCTGCTCCAGAAAATTTTTAGCCTTTGTTTTAAAATTGTGTAAAAGGAAACAAACATGTATAAAAAGAAAATTTATTCAGAAACTTGAAAAAATCCTAAAAGAACAAAATCAAACATTTTTTACTTACTATAACCTAAATTGTTACAGTTCAAGCTTGATCTATTCATTTAAAAATGAAATCCATTCTTCTTGTTTTAATTTTTTAATTAACACCATGCTGCTGGAACTGTGAAGCGCACAGTTCCATACAAAGATTTTTGAATCTTTTTCATAAACTGGGGGATGGCTACTAACATTAAGCTTAAGGATTATATATTGTACAAGTATAAAGAAAGAATTAAAGAAAAAAAGGCTCATTATATTAAATGTTATCGATAATATCAAGTGGAAATAGGGGATGCTGCAGTTCCACAGTGCCTATACGCGAGCCGCCAGTGCCAATCCCACTACTGACACCAGTATGTGAGCAGAAGAAAGGCATTTCATCTTCCTGTACTCAAATTGGAAAAAAAAAGAGAAATGGAACTAATCATTTATCAAATGTTGTAAGATACCTGGATAAAGGCACCAGTCCAATAATAAGTAAAAAATGTGATGTCTTGAAAGAGTTTAAAAGTAGACTAGAAAGGGATCTCACAAAATATACCATATTCTTAATTTTGATTTATTTTTCCTCAGTCTCATCTCATGTCTCCTTTTTGTCTAAATTTGTTTCTAATGAGGAATTCTAGGAGCAATGTCAGTGACAAAGTCAATTCTTAAATGAAACATAAATGAGAATCTCTGTGAAGACTCATAAGCCATCAAAGATCAGCCTTTGAGTGGTAAAATGATCCTGTGGGCAGACTTTGTGGTGGTTAAATTCAGGTTTGCCTTCTTGTATCCTGTTTGCTTCCATTTTTTGTTACTTTTCTTTGATTTTTCTTTTCTTTTTCTATATTCAAAATTGCTTACACGGTACAACACCCTTGTACTTTATCACACTCATTGTTTCTACTTTTTTTTTTTCTTTTTGGCAGAATTATTTTATTTTATCCACTAGATGGCAGCAGAATATCGTCCTGAGACTTATTCAGGCTTAACACTGTAAAAGTGGATCATTTCTTGTTACTATGAATTTAACTTAAGCTTAACTGTAATTACATAGAATTCCGAGCTGGAGTCATACTCCAGGTTAATGCCATGGCAATAAACACATTTAATGAATGTACAGGTGTCATACTTGTACTTTCTAAATCGTTTGGATGGATTTAGAGAGAAATATAAAAGTCAACAAATGTGATTATTTTATCCAGACAGTAACAAGTCAAGCAATCTCAATATTATTTGGGAGGAGGGTTAATTCATCTTCCTTAATAAAAGGACGAGTGTCTGTGTGTCTATATATCTGTGTTCATCCGGTTGTAATGTCTCTGTCATTCCAACAGATGGTGCAGCAGAAACATCTGTAGTCATAAAATGCATTGCATTTGCCATTCCAACAGATAGTGCATCACAAACATTACACTGCTTTTACGACTCCCTTATCAAATGGCAAACAACAAAGACACATGCATTGCATTGCCATTCCAACAGATGGCACATTACAAACATTAGCACTACTTTTATGCTAACTTTTATCCCCTTTTTACAGTGGGGACTGGGCGGTCTCATGGTCTGGAATCCCTACAGATTTTATTTTTTTTCTCCGGCCGTCTGGAGTTTTTTTTTGTTTTTTCTGTCCCCCCTGGCCATTGGACCTTACTCTAATTCGATGTTAATTAATGCTGATTTATTTTGTTTTCTTATTGTGTCTTATTTTTCTATTCTTTATTATGTAAAGCACTTTGAGCTACTGTTTGTATGAAAATGTGCTATAGAAATAAATGTTGTTGTTGTTTTATAAATCCTGTACCAAATGGTACATGACATATGTATTGTATTTATCATTTCAACAGATGCCACATCATAAACATCTGTGATAATTAAATGCATTGCATTTTCCATTCCAACAGATGGTGCATCACAAACATTATCCTACTTTTACGAATCCCATATCAAATGGCAAACAACAAAGACACATGCATTGCATTTACCAGATGACGCATCACAAACATTTGCAGTAATGCACTTTATTACTACAAATGTTTGTGATGTGCCATCTGTAGGAATGACAAACGCAATGCATGTTATTACTGCATGCATTACAAAATACATTCCAATTGATGGTGCACTGTGAATGTTAATGCTGAGGTCAACGTTGATTATTTAGATTTCAACTCATCTTAGATGGGTTGCTCAGCTAGTCTGCATAAATGAAATCATAAGCCGTTTTAGATGTATTTTTGTTTGTTTGGTCTGTTTGTTTGCTAATCATGCAAAAAAGCTGAAGCAGTTTTCATCAACCAATGCCAGTGCAATCTCAAAGACCACAGCTGTCTAGAGCACGGGTGTCGAACTCCAGTCCTGGTAGGCCAAAGTGGCTACAGGTTTTCATTCTAACCATCTTCTTCATTGGTGACCAGTTTTTTCTGCTAATTAACTTCTTTTGCCTTAGTTATAATTAACTTGTCTCAGACCCTTTAGTTGTCTCTTTTTCTTTAATTAGCAGCCAAACAATAATGAGACACAAAACAAGCCACCACATGACCAGTTCACCTGTGCCCATCACACAATATCTGAAAATAAAGAAAGGTGAAGGTCTCGGTAAGGTTGATCTCTCAGCTCACCAAAAAATCTTAGAAAAAACAGAAGATCAACAGTTTTGTAAATGTCTGCTGTGGCAGAATGAGAGCAGCAACAAGCTATGGGATTAAATAACGGGTTTAATTAACACAGAATTGGCTTCTCATTAAGAAACTGGTTGGAGTGAAGTTGGTTGGAGTTTGAAATCCCAGTTTAGCTGGTCATCTGTTGGCTCGTTTCACGTCTCATTTCTGTTTGGCTGCCATTTAATGAAGAAACGAATCAATTCAGAGAACTGAATCCTTAAAAACAGGGCTATTAAAATGAAGGGAAAAGGAGTTAATTAGCAGTGAAAACTACTCACTGATTAGGAAAAAGGTTTAGAATGAAGACCTGCAGCCACTGCAGCCCTCCAGGCCCTGAGTTCGACACCCCTGGTCTACAGCATTTTCTTCCAGGTCAGGCAGGACCCCAATGGTCTTTGTGCTCCCCCTGGTGGTCCGCGCAGAACAGTCCCCTAGGAATAGTAACTTCTATGTTGCCCTAAGGGCAGCCGTATTGGGGCTCGTCAGTCAGGATCCTACCAACCGGTGAATGAAGGGAAGCACTCTGCCCATAGCAGGCAAGCCCCCCAATGTTCTAACCCTGCAGGTACCCAAGCCCAACCAGATTGTCTCTCCATGTCTCTGTGTCTTTCTGTGTCCATGTCCTGGCATGGGAGGGGAATATCACCGCTCCCCAGCTGGCCTTCCTTTCCCACGGCCTCCTGGCCAGATTAGGGAGCAGGATTCACCCTGGCAGGGTTGGTCCCTCACAACAGACAGTGTACAGTTCCAGGATTTGAATCAAAGGACTAAAGAACTAGGAAGACTGTGGCATAAACTATTTAAAAGTAATCGTCAGCTCCTTTTTATCTTGCATTTTTTTTTTTGTTGTTTTTTGCTACTACAGGAGTATTTTCCATTACCCAGTCTGATATCCAGCAGGTGAAAATTAAACTGGGAGAGTCGTTCACATTTCCTGAAACAATTCCTCAGGAGGTATTTCTCAAATTTGGTCATTCATTCAAATTATTAGCACAAATAACTAATTGGACCATTAGTCGTATTGACATGGACAGATTCTCTGAACGGGTACAAGTGGACAGAGCTGCTCACTCCTTGACAATCACTCATCTGCGAAGTGAGGACAGTGGGATTTACCAGCTGGAGGCTGTCACAAGAGACGAGTTTATCAAGACTTACAATATAACAGTCTACAGTAAGTGTCTGCACATGTTAAGGTTAAGATTATAATTCTAACAGTTTTTAAATATTTAATAATACAACACAACCATTTAAAGTTAAGTGCAGAAAACAATTTTAAGAGTCTCTGTTAAAAAATGATCGATTGCGTTGTGTAATTCAAAATTATACATTGTGATATTGTGTGTGATTTCTTAAAGTCATGAGCATGTTGAAATTGCAATGAAATGCTCGATAATAATAGCGATGTACGCAGTACCACAAGTAGGAGTTTCATTAATCATCTCGTCTCTTTATAAAGTCATGTCTGTACAGTTCAGGGTGGGAATGCAGGTAAGCTAAAGGACGTTGTATGAGTGAAATGTCTTTTAGTGTCAGTGGTGAATGACATGGCGTGGGTGCCAGGGAGGAAAGACAGGCATCATAACCAGGATAAAGCATGGATTCATACCCAGCCAGGAGGCCATAATGGATGAACTGGCATACAATACAAGGGTGTCAATATATAATGAAGAAACACCTTTGGGGCAACTATCCAAAACAGAAACCAGAGCCTGCAGGTTCTACATCAGGGGTCCCCAACTCCAGTCCTGGAGGGCCGCAGTGGCTGCAGGTTTTCATTCTAACCCTTTCATAATCAGTAACCAGTTTTCACTGCTAATTAACTCCTTTTCCTGTCATTTTAATAGCCCTGTTTTGGAGGATTCAGTCCTCTCAATGTATTCTTTTCTTCATTAAATGACAGCCAAACAGAAATGAGATGTGAAACGAGCCAACAGATGACCAGCTAAACTGGGATTTCAAACTCCAACCAATCTCTTAACGAGAAGCTGATTGATCCTTGCTGTTAATTAAGCCCGTTGTTTAATGCCATGGCTTGTTGCTGCTCTCGTTCTGCCACAGGAGACATTTCCAAAACTATTGATTTTTTCTAAGAACATCGTCAAAATGTTTTGGTGACCTGAGAGATCAACCTTACTGAGACCTTCACCTTTCTTTATTTTCAGATATTGTGTGATGGCCACAGGTGAGCTGGTCATGTAACAGCTTGTTTTGTGTCTCGTTATTGTTTGGCTGCTAATTAAGGAAGAAGAGACAACTACGGGGTCTGAGTGAAGTTAATTAAAACTAAGGCAAAAGAAGTTAATTAGCAGCCAAAACTGGTCACTAATGATGAAGATGGTTAGAATGTAAACCTGCAGCCACTGCAGACCTCCAGGACTGGAGTTCGACACCCAGGTTCTACATCATCCAAGCTGTCACGATCTCGATCAATGTCATTATCATCAAAATATCCATCTTGAAGTAAATCTAGTTGTTTCAAGACATCAGCGACATAACTACGGACTGTCTATTTATAACGGTATTTTCCTCAGGCTGTAGCCAATAAAAAAAAATTCTATGGCTATCCACTAGATGGCAGCACTATAGAAGGTAACTAAGACAGGCAGGGAAGCTGGATGTGTCAATAGCGGCTGTATGCGGAGGTAAAAGTTCTCCCGTTTGTCGAGATTTGAGATACGACTTAACAAATATCTTGCGTTCAAAGTGTTAAGGAGGTTAGCGAGTACATACATAAACCCTTGATGCATAGTTTTAGGATGTCACTGCACAATGGGGAAATTCCAAATGACATGAAAATGGCAAATATTATCCCATTATATAAGAGGTGATCAGGCAAATGCAAGCAACTATAAGCCAATAAGTTTAACGTGCATCTCAAGTAAATTAATGGAAAGTATTATTAAGGGAACCCTTGTGAAAGTTTGTTTTTTTTTATTGCTGATCTCATCTTTGATGATGATGATGATATAAATTAGACATTAAATAAACGAGGACGGGCTCTGTGCGTGGGCATACATGCTAAACAAGTGTCCTGGTTTGGGTCCCCCTATAATTTACTATCAGAGTGCCACATTCGCCTGATAACCGTAACGGTCGCTCGCTGTGACAAAGTTTGCCTTTCACTTCTGTTCTTCCCTGACATTTGTCATAACTGAGCAGCTTTGCAAATCTCCATTTCATGAAAATGACTACGGCCAGACATCCTCACGCACAGAAGGAATTACTAAAGGGTTTTCTTTATTTAATTATTTTATGTTAATTGGCATTGCAAATTGTCATTATGTGTATATGGTGTGTGTGTGTTTGTGTTATGTATGCGAGTGAGAGTGGTCCCTGTGATGGACTCATGTCCTGCCAAGGCCTGTTTTCAGCCTTTTGCCCAATCCCAATGGGATACACTGTGGCCTCCCCGACCCTGAAATGAACTGAGAAAGTTTTAGAACTGATCAACTGAACTCAGTCCATTGAGTCATACCGTGCCGGCACAGTCCTCGAACGCACGTGAATGTTGCGCCAGGCGTACATTTTCGAGCTTGTTTGACTTGTGGCCCACCTTTTATTGCATTGGTTACGGTTCATTTCCCATTTCTTCCATTTTCCCGGGCAGTCCTCACAAATATTTTGTTACTCAAACACTTATTGATGTGAACAAATTTTATTTTCTTGAGTTACGTGAAATCACAACAGTGGAAGGCAGTAAGGCAGTGGTTCTCAACCTGTGGGGCGGGACCCCCTAAGGGGGCATGAAATAACAAACAGGGGGGCCGAAGATGTGAAGAAAAGAAAACAAGAATTGAAAATATGAAAAATACATCTGTTGAAACCAAAACAAACCAACTTAAACTACATTCTGATACTAGAACAATAAATATAGAGTTAGATAAATGTCAATAAAAGTTAAGTAGGTATAATAAAATATGCATCTACATTTTAAAAAAATGTTAGGGGGGCCCGATTAAAACTGTTATGAAAACTCGGGTCGCAAATACTTAAAGGTTGAGAAACGCTGCAGTAAGATATATTTAGAGAGATAGTTGAGAGAAGAACAGTAAGGAAATGTTTTCTCTTTCTTTTCTTCTTATTCATCCCTGCCTCATGTGCTATTCTGCAGTAATCCCCCAGTTCTGTACACTTTGGCCTGCTTGGGATTATTCTGAGTTGAGATTTCCTCCCTTCGCAACTACAGTCAAAGTAAAAAGTATGTGAACCCCTATTGAATTCTCTATATTTATGTCTAAAACATGGTCGTTTCTTCATGTCAGTCCCAATAATGAACAAACACAGTCTCCTATAACTATAGATAGACAGATTTTCAGAGAATGTCTGACCATATTGAATAAATCATTCAAACTGTGAAACTGAAGGTTGGAAAAAGTAAGTGAACACAAAGCTAAGGACTTTTTAAAAAGCTCATTGCAGTCAGAATTTAGCACACCTGGAGTCCATTTAATGAAACAAGTTCAGAGGTGCGGCCCAGAATAAGTTTGACAAGAAGTGTATCAAGATGGGAATCACGCCTCGTACAAAAGAGTTGTCTGAAGAGCTACAATGGAGAATTGTTCATCTACATAAGGCTGGAAAGGGTTACAAAGTCATCTCAAAGATTTGGGATCTTCATCAGTCTACTGTTAGGCAAATTGTCTATAAACTAGACTATTTGGTTTTGTGGCTACTCTGCCTAGAAGTGGGCGCCCTGTCAAGATGACCCCAAGACCACAACGTAAAGTCAGCAATGAGGTAAAGAAGAAGCCTAGAGTGACAACAAAGGACTTGACAAAGTCATTAGAACTGGCTGACATGATCATGAGTCACCTATACGCAAAACATTTAACAAGAAAGGAGTCCATGGAGGGACACCAAGAAGGAAGCCACTGCTTTCTTAAAAGAACATTGCTGAAAGAGCACTTGGACACTCCACAATGGTACTGGGAAAATGTTTTGTGGAGTGATGAAACCAAAATTGAACTATTTGGGAGGAACACGCACAACTTAATTTGGCGTAAAAATGGCACTGCATATTAACTTTAAAACATCATCCCTACAGTAAACTATGGTAGATGGAACATCATGATTTGGGCCTGCTTTGCTGCATCAGGGCCTGGGCAGCTTGCCATCGTCAAGTTTATCAACAAATTCTCCAGGATAATGTGAGGGTGTCTGTCCGTCAACTTAAGCTCAAAAGAGGCTGGGTGATGCAACAGGACAATGACCCCAAACATCACAGCAAATCCACAGCTCAATGGCTTCAGAAGAACAAACTCCTCCTTTTGGAGTGGCCCCATCAGAGCCCAGATCTCAATCCTATGGAGATGCTGTGGAATGACTTGAAGAGAGAGCGCCATACACAGAAGACCACCAAAGAATATGGAAGAGTTAAGGCAGTTCTGCAGGGAAGAGTGGGCTCAAATTCTTCCCCACACGATGTGCAGGTCTGATCTGCAGTTACAGGAAGTGCCCGGTTGAGGTCATTGCTGCCAAAGGAGGGTCAACCAGTTGTTAAATCCCAAGGTTCACTTACCTTTTCCACTACCACTGTGAACGTTGAATGCGTTTGTAAAATAAAGACATGAAAGAGTAGAATGTTTTGTGCGTCATTGGCTTAAGCTCATTGTGTAGATCAGGACCTGGGACTTGGATGAAGATCAGATCACTTTTTATGACCAATTCATACAGTAAACCCGATCATTCCAAAGGGTCCACATACTTTTTACGTTGACTGTACATACAGCGCCCTCCATAATGTTTGGGACAAAACCCATTATTTTCTTTGATTTCCCTCTCTGTTCCACAGTTTACAAATCAAACACCTCAGATGTAATTAAAGGGCGCATGGCAGACTTTCATTGAAAGGGCTTTGCAGACATTTTGGTCACATAACACTTTTTTTTAATTGTCCCTCCGTTTCAGGGTTGCATCACAACATTTGAGACACAGCGATGGCAGGTCCATTAAAGCCATTGTCATATTTAGGACTTTGTCACATATCCCAGCATGTGATGACTGCTTGACGTCTGCTATTCACAGATATCACCAGATGCTGAGGGTCTTCACCGCTGATTCTCTGCCAAGCCTCTAATGCAGGCATCATCAGCTCCTGCTTGTCCCCTCAAGTTTTCTCTTCAGCGTATCGAAGGCCTGTTCACTTGGCTTGAAATCAGGTGACTGGCTTGGCCATTCAAGAATTTTCCATTTTTTTAGCTTTGATAAACTCCTGTGTTGCCTCAGCAGTATGCTTGGTTCATCATCTTGTTGGAGGATGACGTGCCATCCAAGGAGTTTGGAGCCTTTACTGGAACTTGAGCAGATCAGATGTTTCTGCACACCTCGGAATTCATTGTGCGGCTACTGTCAGCAATTGTGTCATCGATGAAGAGAAGAGTGTTAGGACCTGTGGCGGCCATACATGACTAATACATGACACCCTCAGCAATACCATGTTTAACAGATAAGGTGGTCTGCTTTGAATCTCGGGGCAGTTCCTTTTGGTCTCCAAACTTTATCATTTTTCTAATGCAGGTTCATTGTTTGTCTTGTGTGTCCATAACACCTTTACCCAGAATTCTGCAGGCTCTCTGAAGTCCTTTTTCACAAACTGCAACCTGGCCATCTTGCAGTGTGGCCTCTGTGTTTCTGTTCATGAAGTCTTCTGCTGATAGTCGTCTCTGACACACACACACACACACACATCGGCTCCCTGAAGACTGTTTCTGATCTGTCAGATAGGCGTTTGGGGCTTTTTCTTTACCACAGTGAAGATTCTTCTGTCCTCAGCAGTGGAGCGTCTTCCTTGGCCTACCAGACCCTTTGTGATTACTGAGCTCACTAGCGTGTTCTTTCTTCTTCATGATAGTCCACACAATTCATTTTGGTCATCCAAAGATTTTGCCATCAGATGTCTCTGATGGTTTTATTCTTGTTTTGTAACCTCTGTGACAGATAGGGGGCGCTGTCGTCCCCTTGAACCCTCAGACCAGATGCCAGACACCAGATAAAAGTCCAAGAAATTATTTTATTATAATAATAATGTGCACAAAGCATCTTCACCTCCACTATTCCTTTAATAACAATACAATAATCACAATCCTCCAACTCCCAGACGCGTTGTCACCCTTACTCCCAGCTCAGATCAACACGCTGGGGTTTCCCACAGTCCTTTACAGTCCATGACCCGGAAGTGCTTCTGATCCCTCAGTCCATGTGATTACCCAGCACTTCCGGGTCAGGTGAAAACTCCTCTTTTTCTTCAGCCCGGAAGTACTTTATTTCTTCCGCCCTCGTGACAGGGAAGTACTTCCAGGCTATACGGAGAATACAAATCCTTGAGCCTCCCTGCAGCATCCTCTGGTGGCCCCCATGGTATCCAGCAGGGCTGTGAAGGAAAAGTCCAAGGTCCATGATGCCCTGCTGGAATTTGGGGCATCTCCAAGTTGCAGGGAGGGCTCCACCTGGCGGCTTAGGGGTATTGGCCGGGATAAGCTGCCGGCCATAGTCCAGACCTCATAGTGGCCCTTTTGGCTTTCATTGGCACAGCTCTGGACGTCATGTTGAACAATGGCAACTGCAGGCTCCAAAGGATAGAAACAAGCTGAGGTATCTGATGAAGCCATGAAACCCAACTGAGGAATCACAAATACCTGTGACACCAAATGTCCCAAACATTATGGTGCCCTGAAAGTGTGTACAAATACACTAAATGTCTGCAGTGTGCAGTTTAATCATGATGTCTGAATTGTTTGATTTGTGATTAAAAACTGTGGAGCAGAGGGGGAAACCGAAGAACGATGAGTCTTTGCTCCAAACATAACAAAGGGCACTGCATATCTGTGAAGGCCTACTGTCAACGATTGATCCTTGACTATTTACGCTTAAATGTTCTGTTAGATGTTCTGATTGTAAGTTTGTCTCTCGGTCGGTGACTACTGTTGCATTCTTGTGCCCCGGGCAATCCAGCCCTGCTATCCCTAATATCCTATACATAAACAAGTCCAAAATGAATGGTTTCAATACAATATATACTGTACATGCTGATGTGAGAAATGTTTCAGGATCTTTTTCTAGTTTTATAAACAAGACAGTCCTCTTGCTGGTCTTCTGACTTAATTTTCATTACTTTTGCGTGCCCCCTTACCCAGTGCCCGTGTCGCCTCTTAAAGTGAGCAGTATCTTGTCTGAGAATGGCAGTTGTGTCCTGTCCTGCTCAGTGGCGAATGACACTCAAGCGACTGTTTTCTGGCTGCCAGGAGATGTTGTCTTGACAGAGAAGAGCCCTTTCAGTAACATCCTGTTGGTGAAAATCAAAGAGGCTGACAAGCAGTACACGTGTGTGGCAGAAAATCCAGTCAGCAAGGCGAACATAACAGTCACAACAGACGAGATATGTGCAAGAAAAGGTAAGTGCGGCCATGTTGGCATCATTAGATGGTCTTGAACCGATAAGAGCTAACTTTCCTGTAGGATTTTCATCATTTCTGTTTTCATCTCCTCTTTTTCTATGGAGTTTTTGGCATTGGCTATTCTTTCATGTGTCTCATTGATTAGTTGATTTTGAGCTTGGTGGACAATTCAGAGTTCTTAATTTGATGCCTGCTGTTGAAAAACATTGTGTTTCTCATTTTGGTGAACTGGAATGTAGAATTTATTTTCGCATCTGGATATTTTAGGAGGAGTGTGAGCTTTGGGTTTGATTCCAACCTTGTTTTCCTCGGTAAAAATCCACTAGGAAACACACAAACCTTCAGTTCTTATAGAGCAAGCTGAGTTTCTCCATCTTTTGTTTTAACTATTTAAAAAAAAATCTTCATGACAATCATGATGTTAATGCAACTTTCCAAAGTAGTGCTTACGTGTTGGCATGTGGTTCTCTCTTGTTCTCACTCCTGAATTTTGTAATTGCTGCTAAGCTCCTTCTGTGATGCTCTTGACACTTAGCAGATGTTGCTGGTCTTCTTTTTCCTTCTTTCTATTGTAGAGTTCTTGTTCACGGCTGATGATCGATAAATACAAGAGTTACATACACTTGATTATAAATTTAAAAGATATCTGTAGTGTGTCCTGGGGAGTCATCGATAAGTGGGCTTACAAGGATTGAGCTTTTATTACCATGGACCAGTAAAACACTCACCAGATGGGCACCGCTTCTCTCTCTATATCCACAAGTTTATAGCACCGTCTAAAACCTTCTTGCAGCAAAACCAATTCAACTAATAGTGAAACAGGTTGCTAATATACAAACAAAAAAATAACAACCAAGAAGATTAATGTAAGACAATCAAAAAAGTTCTAATTGCGGTGTAAAATAGGACACAAACAACGATAAAGAGTTGGGGTTTAAAGCAAAGGAAAAATACACAGCAACTGAGGCAACATCTTTCCAGATGTGAGTTACTAATAGAATTAAATCAAGATGGCCGATTTCCGAGTTAGGAGTTTATGAGGCAGGAAGGGGAGGGTCCAAGCTGATGGACACGGAAGTACAATACAATACAATACAGTTTATTTTTGTATAGCCCAAAATCACACAGGAAGTGCCACAATGGGCTTTAACAGGCCCTGCCTCTTGACAGGCCCCCAGCCTTGACTCTCTGAGAAGACAAGGAAAAACTCCCAAAAAAAACCTTGTAGGGAAAAATGGAAGAAACCTCGGGAAAGGCAGTTCAAAGAGAGACCCCTTTCCAGGTAGGTTGGGCATGTAGTGGGTATCAAAAAGAAGGGGGTCAATACAATACAATACACAGAACAGAACAAATCCTCAATACAGAATAAAAATAAAAATTTTAGAAGTATGTAGCAGAATTTAACAGTAGATGATATCACATAATAAGATTTGGATATTTTTAGAGTCCTGGAGACCTCATCCATCAAGCTGCCTCCCCCATTTGGCCATTCCACGGCTGAAACAGTGCTGGGCCAGCCAATCCGATGAAAGGACCCCTCTTTCCCATGATTCCTGCGATCCTCCATCAGGGATGACTTTATCATAGGCAGGCAAAACATCTTGGCAGGTGGGCCATGGCACCAAGTGCCACATTTTAGTACCGGAAGTGACATCAGAGATGGTGTGGCTGTCAATCTTCCATTCTTTAGATGGAGTAGAAGAGAAGGCATCATAACACAGCTCCGATCCCTGGTCTGGCAGGTAATTGCACTCAATAAAGCCCTTAAACTGTCTCCAATGCACCCGAGCATGACGTACAGTCAGACTGATTAGAATTATCACAAATCAAGGAAATGCAATATCCAATATGAACATAAACCAAACATGGCAACAGTAATATTATAAAGGACTGAATGCCAAGATAATGTTATATGTTTTTATAGTACCCAGGTCCAAGCTAATGACTTGCAAAAAATTGAAACAAGTACCTTATACGAGTATAGACATGTATTTTATAACAGTGTGAAATAAAGCCTTGACACACAGAAAAAAAGGTTTGGGGCAGCCACCCGTATCTTTGAGCCCTGGCTGCAAAAGGCAAAATAGGCTGCACAGACGTGTACAGAATTGAGTCCAACATAGAACGGAGGAAACACAGGAAGTGGTCTGGGTTTTAAGGCAGTGAAATGGTAGTGACTTCATCATGGCTGGAACTGGAAGTGATGTCATCGTGGCCGGAATCAGGCAGAATTTCTCGTGTTTGGTCTGCAGGGATAACCGAGAATGAGTTAGCGCACCCGCCACCCCCTGGCCTGGCGTGGAATTACCTTCATTTGGTCCTTTTAGCTGCCTCCCAGGCGCACGTCTGTGACAACAGACAATACAGAACGCTCCTAATCAAGCACAGCCAATGCCAGCCTTCTTCATGTTAGTGTGTCAAGGCTATTTATTTCACACTGTTACAAAATACATGTCTATACTCATATAAGGTACTTGTTCATTTTTTTGCAAGTCATTATCTTGGACCTGGGTACTGGTTTCTGAACTATAAGTTGTCTTAACGTCTGTTACACCCTCTTTCTTCCATTATTATAAGGGTAAATCAAAAAGAAAAGGCAAATTTAAAAAGTATGCGAATAACGCAACAGATATGCAATACAACACATTTGCAGTGGCTTATGGGTAGTTCAAACACACACAGCATGACACTTCGCAGTTAGTCTAGTTGAAGCCAAGGCCAAATGATCATGGATGTTATGATTGTTGAACAGCACGCCGTAGTGAGATTGCTTTGAGTAGAGGGAGTGAAACCCGCTGAAATTCTATAAGGGAGGAGAACTCAATACAGAAGTGACAACAGCAGGACTCAACGAAATGTTTATGAATGAATAGAAAGGTTTAAAGTGGGAAAAACAAGTGTAACCACGGAAGCTCGATTTGATTGACCATCAACATTGCACACTCAAGCCAACATCGATATGGCGAACGCCTTCATCAGAGAAGACCACTGATGCTGCACATTTAGCTATCATCATAATATGCACATATTAGCTTGTGAAGACTGGGAGAGTAGCCAGCATGCTCCTGTTACAGGAATGTCCACCAAACTCCTAGTGTGTCCTGGAAATAGGCAACAGCCTCAGAGACTGGAGAGTAAATCATCTCATCTCTTCGTGACGGACTGGTGCCCCTGTTTCTTGTCTTGTGCACATCAGAACTGACTCTGGCACCGTGCAATCTTGAATTGGATGAAGTTGTTTTTTAGAGTGAGGAAGATGGGGATGATGATGATGATAATCACAGCTTTGACATGTGCCAGGTAGTGAAACACCAGGCAGCAGGATCTTAGTGACCCCTACGGTCACTTCAGAGTCTCCTCAAAGACAGTGCCACCATTTGCAGTTTCTGGAGATCCAATAGAAAATGGTAGGTAATGGAAATTTTGGATGGATGGCAATACAGTATGCAGTGAAGACACCAAAGCATCACACATTTATAAATATTTTATTCTTGCTTTTCATTTTTGCAGATTTACCTGGAAGTCATGAAGCCATCATAACCCCCACGGAGGCCATTCTGAGGCTGGTGTGTTTCTCCATTCTGACAATTGGATTTATTCATTTTCTGTGGAAAACCTTTAGGACATGGCATGGTAAAGACCTTTAAAATTTTAAAATTTGATCAATGTGTGTGTGTGTGTGTATGTATCTATAATATATCAATTTCTCTCTCTCTCTCTCTTTCTATATTTATATATCGATATCAATATATCTAGAGATAGAGAGATAGATGTGAAAATCACTATATAATAGAGAGAGAGAGAGACAGAGATATGGAAGCTGCTGGTGTCCAAGGCCACCGCCAGGGGCCGTCAGGACGTTTGCTGAGCCCATTTAGCAGCACTTCCGACACCCCCGGGGGTACTGCTGGAAGAAGCTTGTTGGACACTTGGAGTCCTTCCGGGTGTCCTATAAAAGTAGCCAGCGTCCACTACTTGGAAAGCCAGAGTCAGGAGGAGGTGGAAGACGCTTGCTGGAAGAGGAGTGCAGGAGGGGAAGAAAGAAGAAGAAGAAGAAAAAGAAGAAGGAAAGGGTTTTTGTGCTGGACTATGCTATTTGGTGGTCTCTATTGTGTTGTGATGTGGAGAGCAAAGAAAAAACGCTTCCCATGTGAATAAATGTGTGCTGTGTGGCAAAACCCATGTTTCTGCCTGTCTGAAGGACCCCTGGTTATCACTATATATATAGTGGCTGGGGGGCGGTACCCAGCCGGGACGGCCGCAAGGACCGGAAAAAGGATTACGCCTCCTCCGGACCGCGAGGGGGCAGCCACCCTGGTTGCTATGGGGACCACAGGAACTGAGCATGGAAGCTCAACCCTATAGGGGCCCGTGGTCACCACCAGGGGGCGCCCAGATGCTAGTGAAGCCCTGGACGTCAGCACTTCCGCCAGACCCAGAAGTACTAGGGAAAGGAATACTAGGGACACCCGGAGTGCTTCTGGGTGCTCAGCCAGCACTTCTACCCCACCAGGAACTGCCTGGTGGAAGTTCATCTGGAGGCACCTGGAGCGCGTCCTGGTAAAGATAAAAGGGGCCGCCGCTCTCCATTCGAAGGCTGGAGTCAGGTGGAAGAGGACGAAGCCCGGATGAGTGGAGTGGAGGTGGTCAGAGAGAGAAGGGCATTGAAGGAAGAGGCCTGGACTGAGGGTGTTTGGTACGGAGTACTTGGTTGTGTGCGGAACACTGTAAATATTAGATATGTACAGTAAACGTGTGTTTGGGTGCAAACCAGCGGTGTCCTCCTGACTGTGTCTGGCCCAGTCTCCACAATATACATGCTGTATATATATATATATATATATATGTTTTACAGTACCTGACAAATGATGCAACGATTGCACAACATGTGATTCGCCCTCATCAAGTGTTTGCACTTTTTGCTTCCCCCTTGCGAGGATCAAACCTCAGATTTCACGCCATGGCAGCTGGTTCTCTTACTTGAAATCACCTGATGAACCCCAAATAGGGCGAAACACATGACGTGTACTCTTTGTATTATTTGCCAGGTACCGTATCACATGTCTATGTCCTGTTTCTCCCAACTGAGAGGATGATGTTTGCCGACTGGCTGACCAACCACAAACGTTACCTGGTAGGTAACCATCCAAATACCACATTGTAATCAGAACTATGCATT
>JANRMT010062856.1:1308082-1347805 GCA_026402145.1 Polypterus bichir lapradei
ATTATTATTATTATTATTATTATTATTATTATTATTATTATTATTATTATTATTGTTGTTGTTGTTGTTGTTGTTGTTGCTGTTGTTGTTTGCTGCTGGTTTTGTTGTTTTTAATACAATTCAGAGCTTTAACATCAGGTTCATGGCCAACTTTTCATATGTTCTGATTATTCATAATCAGAATGTAGTTTAACAGTGAATTGAAACAAGGAGAGTCGGGACTGTGGAATTGATGAATGGAAATTATAATCAATACTGTAAAATATGTGGATATATTAATAATAAATTTAGATGAGCAAGACCCTGTTCTTTTCCAGATATCATAACATTTAACGGGGGGGGGATATGTAACAGATCAATCCTAATGAAGACCCCCTAGAGTACAGCTGCCCTGATCATCACCCAGCCCCACATTACAGAACAGTTAAATTTATGAGGGTACCTTATTTCCAGCCTCTGCCTCAGTCTAGTTACCATCTTGAAACTAAAATCTTACTTACCTAAACAATCTCATATTTCGTAAACCAGCAGAAATGAATTACATGTGCACGTTTCAGAGAAAAAAAATCTAGAAAAGTACAATCACAAACAGTCATGAAAAATCCACATTATAATTTTTCCTTAAAGTTTATTTTTAGATGACTGCTGTCAATTATTTGAACATCTTGTATGCTACCTGCAAATAGTTTCAAATTGCAAAAAAAAAAAAAAATGTCCAGACGCTACTTGGCAGACCTGAGCCCCCTTTGCGGCTTTGCTGAGATCTCCACTGAAACTCAGGAGGAGTCCCTTAGGTGAAGCATTCAGGAGAGAAATCTGAGAAGCAGGAGACAAGAGACAAGATCTCCATTTTATTTCTTTCTGATCTCACTGTTATCGAGGAGAAACTAAAAAGATATGAAGGAGTTCTCATTTTTGGATTTGTCATTCCTGTGGAAGGTTCTGACACTTATCTGGATGTAGAAGTACCAAGTATTTATTTATGTATTTTTACTTTTCACTTTGGATAAGGGCGTCAGTCAAGTAATATATTCTTAGATCACTGGATTTGCTTCCTCTTGAATATGCTATACACAATTCTCCATGATTAAAACAATTAGTCAGTCATTATCCAACCTGCTATATCCTAACTACAGGGACACGGGGGTCTGCTGGAGCCAATCCCAGCCAGCACAGGGCGCAAAGCAGGAACAAACCCAGGCAGGGCGGCAGTCCAACGCAGGGCACACACACACACACTAGGGAGAATTTAGGATCGCCAATACACCTAACCTGCATGTCTTCGGACTGTGGGAGGAAACCAGAGCACCTGAAGGAAACCTACTCAGACACGGGGAGAACATGCAAACGCCACACACAGGAAGGACCCAGGAAGTGAACCCAGGTCTCCTAACTCTGAGGCAGAAGCGCTACCCACTGTGCCACCCCCTAGAACAAACATCTGTGACAAAGTTGATTCTTAAATGAAACATCAATGAAAATCTCTTTTAAGTCTCAAGAGCCATTAAACATCTGTAAACAATTTCCACTGCACCTCTAAGAGCCTCTCTCAGAAGGTTAAAAATGATACATTTTCAACATAAGCATGTGGGGTATCATTTTAGACTATTTCAAGGTTGATGATATGATTATGATGTTATTTCTGACTGTTGATCCTTTACTAGAGATCTAGCCCTCCATGGACCTCATTCAGAGAGTGGAAAATGACAAATTTCTATTACAATCGAGACAATTTAGCATTCATACATTCAAACTGAAGCATACAATGTAATATATTAATTATTTCACACAATTATTCTTGTTTATTATGTACCTCTACTCCATGAAGTACATCATTACATTTTTTATGAACACCACAAATAAAGCCATCTTAGGATAATTCAGACTATTTTTGTGTTTGTGTGTGTTATTAGTTTGTAGCGGGGCTACATAGTAATAATGTATTCGATGTGTGTGCTGAGTGCGTGTTTTTTCCATCGTCCCGTTTACTGTTCATTATGTGTACGTCAGTGAATGTTGTCCCTGTAAGTGCAGAGGGGACGGATGAGGGAGAGAGAGCGCAGCCCCAGGATGGAAAGCACCTGTTCACATTTCAGTTACATCTGGCTCTTTACTATTTAAACAATCAGGAGGGAAAGAGGAAGGGAGAGGAGGAAGGAGAAAGACTGAGATTTCATTTAACGACAACAGATCATCAATTCCTGCTAATTTACACATCGCTCATTGTGACCAGTTTGTTTCTCATTCCACCGGATTCACTACAGCTCAATCATCGACAGAAACCCCGGGGTTGGACTTCATTATTCACCATACGCTGAGGAAACACGGTGAGATTGTTGCATTTGTCAGAGAGATTCAAACGCATCCATTTTTTCTTGATCAGTCATCCGTATTCAGGACAGTAATATTCCCGGACTCAAGTTCACGTTCATTTTCATTTCAGTATTTATTCATTATTGTTATTTGTGTTTTGTGTTTGCTATACGTTACAGGGGCAAGGGAGGGTTTGTTATTGTATATATGGTGTTTTTACGTTGCTGCTTTGGTGGAGGGATATACATATATATATATATATATATATATATATATATATATATATATTTTTTTTTTTTCTACATGTGGAATTTGCATTTTTTGTTATTGTGTTTCTTTTAATTTACTTATACACCTAATTTACATATCTGTTTTTGTTTGCTTGTGTTTAAACTGTCGACTGAGGGGAAAATATTATTTGTTAGAGGTACAGCTTGGTATAAGTAGGTTCACCTCAGTAATTCATCCAGGCCACAGGTCTTGGTAGTGTAGCTGCCGGCTGGGTAAGGGGTCGGCCATTACAAGTTTACCCAACATGGGCAATGTGAAGAAACCTGAGCATCTGTAAAAATCTACACAGACCCAGGGAGGAAGTGCAGACCTCACATAAACTGACCTGCCAGTTGCTATCACTAATCAAGGATCCACCAACATGTAATTGATAAGAAATCCTGTTCAAAATGGAAAGTGATTTGAAATGTCAGTCACCTTTAAACTTTAAGAATGAAAATTGAGAACTGAAGTATGACATGTCAATATGTAACTAGTGATATTTACTTAATGGGTAAGAACATCAAAGGCAAATAAAATAGCTAAACAGTATAAGCTTGAACTATTTGATTCTATCACATTATACTTATTAATCCTACCCACCTAAGAAGGTTGAAATCTAAATAAAAAATGCAGACCTCACTGTTAATGTTTACAGTTCTCACACGTGTGTCAGTAGGTCATCCTCTGGGCTCTTCTGAGGAATGGACTTCCACCCCAGGCTGAGAGGGGGCACTAGGGCTAACCTTATGCTCATTTGTTCCCTCCACAATGCTGAGAAGATGCCCATTGATGGAACTGACTCTGACCCTTCTGGTCCCGCAACCAAATATCCCATGGTTCTCGAAATTGTGGAATGATTCATTAACAGAACACACCACAGGATGGAGCTCCTTCCCACTGTGACTTTGAGAGACTTTATCAGCCTGACGCAAGGATCCTGAGTTTATGTTTGTTCACCGCCATTTTCTTTAATCGTTTGCTTCAATTAAACCAGAGAGATCGGGTTGGCGCCCCAACATTTCACCTTCTGGACCTGCAGTTCCTTCCAGTGACCACACAGTGCACCGTGTTTTGGACTGTATTTTGCATAGCAGATTATGCAATGGCTTTCGATGTGACAATAGTCAATTCCTTTAATTTGATATAGTAGGGGTGTTACCAGTACCAGCCTCAGGTGGGCAGAGGTCCTCTCACTTACCTCATTGGCCCATCCTATAGCTTAGTTTTTACATTTTTTTTTCCTCAAATAAAAATTATACATACATGCATATTAATACACATATATGATGAAAACATTAGTTGATTATAAACTTACACAGCAAAATCACAAATGTTAACTTTATCACTGGAAGTATTCATTTATTTGGGACATGCGTAATCGGATGGCAATTATAAAGTACCAGCTGTAAAAAGCCTGGGGTCCTAGAAGCTACTGAAATTGTCAGAAAAAAAACTGAAATGTAGAGATGTCAAGTAATTGAAAGGAACTACTC
The DNA here is from genome assembly GCA_026402145.1 of Polypterus bichir lapradei. Lineage (NCBI taxonomy): Eukaryota > Metazoa > Chordata > Cladistia > Polypteriformes > Polypteridae > Polypterus > Polypterus bichir. Next base: position 1,312,162 of record JANRMT010062856.1, read on the forward strand.
TGGGCATCTCTCTCTTAGGAGGATTCGTTTTGCCAATGTGCTTGCATCATTTGTGCAATAGCGGAGGGGGGAAAAGTAAGAAGGACACCGTGTTGCCGATGTGCTCACCTCGCTTGTGTATCCTCTAAGGTAGAGCCCTTGCCCCAACTCCACCTCTCACTTCCAGGCCGGACAGACAGATACACACACTTCCACGCGTAGACGTTTATATACAAGACTAGTTATGTAAGCCCGTTCTGTAAAAAGCCCGGAGTCCTAGAAACTATTGAAATTGTCAGAAAAAAAATTGAAACGTAGATATGTCAAGTAATTGAAAGGAACTACTCTGGGCATCTCTCTCCTAGGAGGATTTGTTTTGCTGATGTGCTCACATCACTTGTGTATTAGCGGCTAAGCAACTGTCTTTCTTCGGAGGTTTCGTTTTGCCAACATTCTTGCCTCGCTTGTGAATCCTCTGATGTGGAGCCCTTACCCCAACTCCATCTCTCATTTCTGGGCCGGACAAACAGACAAACACACTTCCACGTGTAGACATTTATATATAAGACTAGTTATGTAAGCCCGTGCTGTAAAAAGCTGGGGTTCTAGAAACTATTGAAATTGTCAGAAAAAAAATTGAAATGTAGAGATGTCAGGTAATTGAAAGGAACGACTCTGGGCGTCTCACTCCTAGAAGGTGTTGTGTTGCCGACATGCTCACATCGCTTGTGCAATAGCGGAGGGAGTAAAAGTAAAAAGGGGTACCATGTGCTCGCCTCACTTGTGTATTAACGACTAAATGAGTGAGTCTTCTGAGGTTTCATTTTAAATGATATGCTCGCCTCGCTTGTGTATTAGCAACTAAACGAGTGAGTCTTTCTTCGGAGGTTTCGTTTTTTAGCGATGTGCTCGCCTTGCTTGTGTATTAGCAACTAAACGAGTGACTCTTTCTTTGGAGCTTCGGAGATTTTGTTTTTAGCGATGTACTCACCTCGCTTGTGTATTAGCAACTAAACGAGTGAGTCTTTCTTCTGAGGTTTCGTTTTTAACGACGTGCTCGCCTCACTTGTGTATTTGCAACTAAACGAGTGAGTCTTTCTTCAGAGGTTTCATTTTTAACGATGTGCTCACCTCGCTTGTGTATTAGCGACTAAATGAGTGAGTCTTTCTTCAGAGGTTTCGTTTTACTGACGTGCTGGCCTCGCTTGTGTATCCTCAGAGGTGGAGCCCTTACCCCAACTCCACCTCTCACTTCTGGGCCGGACAGACAGACACACACACATACACTTACACACGTAGACATTTATATAAAAGATATGTCAACATAACAAGGTTTAGAAAATAAGAGTAACTTAAAATGTTGCCAATCACAACTATCAACAGGAAGTTATCAACTAGTAGCGCACACATTGAGCCCCATTGAAATGATTTGTAAAATTCGCTAAAAACAGTTGTTCAAAAACAACGAATTGCTTGCGACTCGCCCGATGATAGTTACGGTTGGGTGTTAAAAGATGGAGATTCATGGCAGTGGAGCCAGTGAGTCTTAGATTGTGTAGGTGTGTGTGTGACTGAGGAGCTGGAAAGACGAGGGGTGCTCAGTGTGTTCTGTGATTTTTGAATTTGTTCAGCTGCCCCGCATCAGCACTCTGCAGATGATTAATAGGACGCCACATCCACCTATGTTTAAAATGAAGCCAGAGCAGGATAGAGGGGAAAATTTAAAAAAAAGATCAGAAAGCAATGAAGAACAAGGATGAAGACGCGGGTGTGTGGGGAGGTAAGGAGGCAGAATAGTCAGTAGGCCGGTGGAGGAGAGAGAGGATTGCGCACCCAGGGATGGATCGTCCCCTGCTGAGCAGTTTGTAGAAGTGGGGACAATCGTGAGGGAGCCAACTAAGGATCCTGTAGACGACAAGGAGGGCATGATTAAGATGGAGGCTCAGTTCAGACCATCTTGACAGACGCCAAAAGAGGCAATCAGGGTGGGAGCCTGAGATAAGGACCACAGCTGTCAACATCTCCAGTCAACTGGAAGACTCACTGAGGGAGTTGAGGAGGTGAAAGTAGAAAGACATTCAGGGCTGACAGGAGGCAAAGCAAAGGGAGCCCGAGGTCTGTTTGATCTCTGTTGTTTTTTTATGAAACTCATTTATTGTTGGTTTTCACCTTCACTGAATATGAACTTGTTTTTTATCATGAATAATTTATGTATTGAAAAGCACCGCACTTTGAATTGAACACTGGCCTTTTTATGAAACAATAGCGCTAGCACTTTTGCACCTCACTCTTCCTGTGTCCTCATTGTCAGGCTCATCCTCAGTTAGGGCTCTCAACACTTCTGGGTCCTAGAAATGCACTCTCATAAGAAAAAGAGTCTGCTCTGCTCGTTCTTCTATAGTTCATGTGTGTTCTGAGATCAGGCCAACCAGTCATTGATATGGACCCCCGCGTACTTGTAGCAATGCATCACCTCTACCTCCACTCCCTGAATTGTGACCAGACGTAGAGGCTCGTTGGTGTGAAGAAAGTCAATAAGCAGTTCCTTGGCTTTCCTGATGTTAAGAACTCTTAAATACAATTATTAAAGTCCCCCAAACCCCCGCCGACTCCTCTATTTCACCCCCTTTATCAATAAATCCCATGAGTGCTGAAAAATCAGAGAATTTCTGCAAGTGACCTGACCTGCTGTTATAATTGCAGTCGGAGGTGAAGCGAAAAGGAGACAGGCCTGCTCCTCATGTTGCCTTAGTGGTACTCACGCGGTCCTTGAGTCTCACAGACACTGCGGTATCGAGATAGCAGCGTGTGAAAACAACTTTAAAAGAACGCACACAAAGGTTTGATAAGAGTGTTATAAGTACACAGTTGTTATTATCTGATAAGAACAGCAGAGTCGGATCTCAGAAACGACTCATTTATCGATGGGAAAATCATATAAACTAAAACAAATGAAGGGAGAAGAGACTTAAACTGGGTGTTAAGTAATGGAATTTAGAGTTAAGTAATAGAATAAAATATGTATAATTTAAAAAAAATATATATATATATTAATATAATAATATAATATTGTGACTGTTGTTCTTAATGTGTTTTGTAAGCTGTCCTTGTGTGCCTATCTATCAGTCTACAGTGCATCCAGAAAGTATTCACAGCGCATCACTTTTTCCACATTTTGTTATGTTACAGCCTTATTCCAAAATGGATTCAATTCATTTTTTTCCTCAGAATTCTACACACAACACCCCATAATGACAACGTGAAAAAAGTTTACTTGAGGTTTTTGCAAATTTATTAAAAATAAAACAACTGAGAAATCCCATGTACATAAGTATTCACAGCCTTTGCTCAATACTTTGTCGATGCCCCTTTGGCAGCAATTCCAGCCTCAAGTCTTTCTGAATATGATGCCACAAGCTTGGCACACCTATCCTTGGCCAGTTTCACCCATTCCTCTTTGCAGCACCTCTCAAGCTCCATCAGGTTGGATGGGAAGCGTCGGTGCACAGCCATTTTAAGATCTCTCCAGAGATGTTCAATCGGCTTCAAGTCTGGGCTCTGGCTGGGCCACTCAAGGACATTCACAGAGTTGTCCTGAAGCCACTCCTTTGATATCTTGGCTGTGTGCTTAGGGTCGTTGTCCTGCTGAAAGATGAACCGTCGCCCCAGTCTGAGGTCAGGTTTTCATCCAGGATGTCTCGGTACATTGCTGCAGTCATCTTTCCCTTTATCCTGACTAGTCTCCCAGTTCCTGCCACTGAAAAACATCCCCACAGCATGATGCTGCAACCACCATGCTTCACTGTAGGGATAGTATTGGCCTGGTGATGAGCGGTGCCTGGTTTCCTCTAAACGTGACGCCTGGCATTCACACCAAAGAGTTCAATCTTTGTCTCATCAGACCAGAGAATTTTGTTTCTCATGGTTTGAGAGTCCTTCAGGTGCCTTTTGGCAAACTCCAGGCGGGCTGCCATGTGCCTTTTACTAAGGAGTGGCTTCCGTCTGGCCACTCTACCATACAGGCCTGATTGGTGGATTGCTGCAGAGATGGTTGTCCTTCTGGAAGGTTCTCCTCTCTCCACAGAGGACCTCTGCAGCTCTGACAGAGTGACCATCGGGTTCTTGGTCACCTCCCTGACTAAGGCCCTTCTCCCCCGATCGCTCAGTTTAGATGGCCGTCCAGCTCTAAGAAGAGTCCTGGTGGTTTCGAACTTCTTCCACTTACGGATGATGGAGGCCACTGTGCTCATTGGGACCTTCAAAGCAGCAGACATTTTTCTGTAACCTTCCCCAGATTTGTGCCTCGAGACAATCCTATCTCAGAAGTCTACAGACAATTCCTGTGACTTCATGCTTGGTTTGTGCTCTGACATGAACTGTCAACTGTGGGACCTTCTATAGACAGGTGTGTGCCTTTCCAAATCATGTCCAATCAACTGAATTTACCACAGGTGGACTCCAATTAAGCTGCAGAAACATCTCAAGGATGATCAGGGGAAACAGGATGCACCTGAGCTCAATTTGGAGCTTCATGGCAAAGGCTGTGAATACTTATGTACATGTGCTTTCTCATTTTTTTTTTATTTTTAATAAATTTGTAAAAAGATCAAGTAAACTTTTTTCACGTTGTCATTATGGGGTGTTGTGTGCAGAATTCTGAGGAAAAAAATTAATTTAATCCATTTTGGAATAAGGCTGTAACATAACAAAATGTGGAAAAAGGGATGCGCTGTGAATACTTTCCGGATGCAATCTATCTATCTATCTATCTATCTATCTATCTATCTATCTATCTATCTATCTATCTATCTATCTATCTTGTGTATTTCACTCTTTATTTTATAGTACCTTTCACCCTATCTATCTATTATATAGTCCCTTTCTAATCCATATATAGGTTTGTCTATCTATGGACAAAACAGACATCTTTAATGTAGTGTAGGTAGGATACTAACAGATCAAGATAACCTGAACTCAGCATTTTAAATGCATCTTGCTGTCTTTTAAAATCATGAACCCTCTAGTAATTCATAAAACTGCTATAATCTCGTATCATTTAATCTCATCTAATTTTCCAATCCGCTGAGGATGATGGGACTGTTATTAAATATTCATGATTATTTATTAAACCTAATAAATAAATAAATAAATAAATAAATGTTCGGTCTTTATCTTTCATGCGGATGATTCTTTTGGCAGTTTCATTTTTAAGAGTGACAGGCGCTCGTTCCCAGTACCACTGATAACCCTAACATTGTCGTTGTTATCGATGAACTGAGTCAAAGTGGAATAATAAAACCATTTTTCTTCTCCGCTGCCCGTGTTGATGAGAGTCGGACGAGTTTCTGCGCGTGCCAGTTACTTGCAAAACTTTTAGTGAACTTTGGTTGAGAAGATTTAACAGTACGCGGGCTTTACAAAAAAAAAAACAAAACACACACATACACGCGCGTTCACGCGCAGCACCACGCAGAGACGCAAGACGACTCAGGCACACAACAGCGGGCTGCACGCATTTTAATCAAAGCAGAGCGCCACATGCACTCATCGCTATACTGTGCACCTCCTCTGCTCCTTCCGCTCCTTTACGGTAAGCCCGCACGTATGAACGGTTTCTTCGGTTGTAATGCGTTGAATATTCTTAATTGTTCAATTATTTGCTCGTGCTTTTTTATTTATTTACAATATGCTGTAAACGTCAGCACACCTTATAATCAGGCAATCGCTGTGAAATTGTGTACTAAAAATGTATTGATAATTGAATGAATTGTGCAGTAAACCTCTGTGGCATCGTGGTGTAATGGCCAGTGCTACTCTAGCATTGGCTCTGGATTCGAGCCTTGCTCCATGTTGTGGTGTGTGTAGTTTTCATGTTCTCCCCACGCTTGTGTGATGTTAGGTAAACTGAAGATTTCATGCTGACTTCTATGTGAGTGTTCCTCTATCCAGGGTTGTTTCCATCTTCATGCCCAGTGCTCCAGCCTCATGACCCTAAATCAGATCAAGTGGACTCAGGGCATGTTGTATTATGGTACATGTAAGCAAGAATCCTGGACTTGAATCCTACAGTTGGTAATTTGTTACATGAGAATTGCACAGTCTCTCTGTGCACATGTGGGTTTGTCTGCAATGGTATGCAATTAAACTGCTCATACCCAACATGAATTTCAAAGTGTGCCCACTAGTGGTTACGGTTATGGCAGGTAAAGCACAAGACTTCACCTTGATGGCAGTGTGCCCCAAGTCCATCCATCCATCCATCCTCTTCCGCTTATCCGAGATCGGGTCGTGGGGGCAGCAGCTTAAGAAGATGATACCCAGACTTCCCTCTCCCCGGCCACTTCTTCTAGCTCTTCCGGAGGAATCCCGAGTCGTTCCCAGGCCAGCCAAGAGACATAGTCCCTCCAGCGTGTCCTGGGTCTTCCCCGGGGCCTCCTCCCGGTTAGCCGTGCCCGGCAGAAGGATATCTGCTATAATTACAATACAATCCTGTGTCTTGATGGCACTGGGACCCTTAGTGGCTATGGTCATGGCCTATAAAGAACAAAAATTCTCCTGGATGGTAGAGTGCCCCCTAGTGGGCAAGGATATCTTCTATAATTATAGCACAATCCTGCACCATGATGGGAGGGTGCCCCCTAGTGGCATAGATTATCATTTGTAACCACAGTATGAGGCTGCACCTTGATGGCAATGGGCCCCCTAGTGGCTGAGGTTTTCATTTGTAAAAACAACACAAGTGTGCTCCTTGATGACAGTATAATCCCTTAGGGTTTTGGTTATGACCAGTAAAGAATAAAACTTCAACATGATGAAAGTCTGCCCCCTAGGGGTCAGGGTTATATGATGTAATTATAGCACACGCCTGTGCCATTATAGCAATGTGTCCCCCCCCAGGAGAGGCTATAGTTGTGGTCTTTAAAGTACAGAACCTCAGCCAGTTGGCATTGTGCCCCATTGTGGGTGAAGTTATCTGCTGTAATTACAGAACAACCTGCACCTTGATGGCAGTGTGTCCCCAGTGGCTATGGTTATGGTCTCTAGGAATTCAGAAGTTTTGTGGTAAGGTAGTCCTGCTGAATAATAATGGGACAGAGAGAGTAACGACTTGTTGGATGTTAATTTGCACATCCAAGGTATAATTCCACTGTACTCTGAACATGCAACAATAAAGACCCCTTAAACTATTAAGTCAAAGTCTTTCCTTATTGTTGGAATGGTCAGACTTCCCTTCTTGGGGCAGTTCCTGCTTTGCTTCCATTGCTCAGATGCCCAGGCATCCCTTCTAGGGTGGGTTCTTTCTTTGAACTCACTGCTACTGGGCTGGGGGTCCAGCATGCTGCAGTCCTGAATCTGATTAAATGGGTCAAGTAATGAATAGCTGGATGAATATTTTAGCGATGTAATAGAAATTCACATGAGTCGGGTTGATTCGGGCTTCATTGTTGCATTTGGCCCAAACTCCCCACACCCTGGATAAGCTGATTCAGCAAATGGATGCTAGGGGTTTGGCGGATGAACATTTGCTCTCAGTAGTGTGCCGTTGAGCTGAATTTAAAATCAATAAGACATAAAGCAGGAGTCAATGCTAGAAAATGTGCCCACCCTTTTTAGGAGACCACATGCACCTTCTTCTCAAATGTGGGACCATTAAGTTAAACTGTATGTCTTTGGGATCTTGGAGGACAATCTGAAAAGCCATCAGAGATGTGAGGAGAACATGCCAGCTCCACACACAGAGCCACACACAGGAGCTCCGTTGGTAGCCCGTCAGATGTTTGCTCAGAGGGTTCAAGTGCCTGGTTGAGTGAATGTGTGAATTTTGCATTTGATGAAAAAAGAGCCATGTATTCTCTAAAAGATGAGCAAACTTGGACGTCCTTGTATTCAAAGGGACCAGAAAAGGAGATCAGATGATGCTGCTATTTGGTGTGTATATATAGAAAAGAGGCCAACTTAATGACCTGTAAGCCATTTATTTCTCACACTACACACTCTGGCGTCCTTCTACTCTTATACGGTTTCCGCCTATGTGGGTCTTCATCCTCTTTCTTTCCATACTGGTTTGATCCAGTTTGCCAACTGCTCTCGAGACAGTAGTAGACACCTTTGTATGGAATCTTCAGTTTCTTGGTGGTCTGTCACACAGAAGAGCCTTCATTCTGCGCAAACAGCCAACAGACTGAGATGTTTCTTGAGAGAGATCTTTCATTTTGTCCATTTTTGAATCCAGAACTGACCTTGCAATCCAAGCGAACAGAATAGCAGGCTTCATCTGCGCTAATGCAAAGACCGAGGTTTCCCCAATAACCGATTATCATTTAAAATGACTAATGTAGGATAAGCTAAGGGAGCTGACCATTAGACACGGAAGGAATGGCTGCTGAAAATGGGGGCTTTGCAGTCTTATGTGAGTAATAAATTAAAAAACAATAATGGCCGTTATACACACCAGTAATGACTTATCTTGATCATAAAGGGTATCAATTTCTCTGACAAACATGAAAACTTCAGGGTGACCCAAAACTTTTGACCAGTATTCTATGCAGACCCCCTTATTAGGTTGGGGTCTGGGCTAAATGCCTCCCTGCTACCCTTCTAGCTCCACCACCGACTCTCAGGTTTGGTAACAAATTTAAAGACTGCATGATGTTTCTGCCCAGATGTTTATTACAGGCCGTGTCTGGCAGATTGGGGACCCAAGTGGTCTTTTAGCGCACTCAAGTCACGTGATCAAGTCACGAGATGCTTCGATGGATTTTCAGTCATTAAGAATAATCGACTTAGCTTTAATTGGTGTCCAGGGGTTGTGCCTGCCTTGGACCTGATGCCTGCTGGGAAAAGCTCCAGCCTCCCCTCATCCCAACTCAGCTTCAAAATGGAGGAATGTCAGTTTCAGTCGTTGTAATGTCTGCTGTTTACAGTGGCTATCATTCCGGTTATTTCATTTTATTATCCTTATTTACTTTCGCCAACGCTGATGTGTATTCAAAGCAGGTGGTCGTCCATCATCTCGTATTCTCTGCCCCTTTGTCTTCTAGCATAAACACGGTAACTGGAACTGGAATACGTTTAGATTCCCTTTCACTTCCTCGTAAAGCATTGAAATAGTAGATAAGCAATAATGTAACAGTACAGCGTTGATCCAACTTAAAATGTTAAACAAGACCCATTTTATGGACCCATATCTAGTCTGATGTCGGAGTTATTAGGGAGAAGTCATTAAACTATCTCCATGAAAACACGTGAGATGATAAGAACTGCAAATAGACACAGCTGGGGAGTTTTAAAATTAATTTACAGGATACATCTCCACCGAATTGGACCCCCCGCCACGAAAATCACAAACAGGATAGAAGACAAAGCACACCAAGCCCTGGCAGAGTCCCACACCCACTGAGAACGGTACTGATGTTCGTCCAAGTTTGCGGACACAGCACTCTCACCCTGATCATACAGGAATCGAATAGCCCTTATTAGGGGCCCGTCATACTCTCCCACCACCTCGCACAGAATCCCTTGAGGATTCACGGTCATACGCCTTCTCTTAAGTCCACAAAACATGTGTAGACTGATTGGGCATACTACAACCCACCCACCCCCCTCCTGGGTCTGGACAGAATCCACATTGCTCCTCCTGGATCTGAGGTTCTTCACGTCCAGTTTTTTACAGACGACGTGGCTCTGTTGGCTTCATCATGGCTTCATCAACTCCAGCACACACTGGGATGGTTTTGGGGCAGAGTGTCAAATGGCAGGGATTGGGATTAGCACCTCCAAATCTGAGGCTGTGGTGCTCATTAAGAAAACAAATGTGGCCTGTCCTCTCTGACTGGGAGATGAGTTAGTGCTGCAAGCCGAAGAGTTTAAGAACCTCGGAGTCTTATTTACGAGGGGAAAAGGGAAGGTGAGATCAACAGATGGATGGCAGTGGCGAGTGCAGTTATGACATCGATATACCAATCAGTAGTGGTGAAGACAGGAGCGGAGTCAGAAGGTAAAGCTCTCGATTTGCCAATCAAACTATGTCCCTACCCTCACCTGTAGTCATGAGGTTTCGGTAATGGTCAGAAGAATGAGATTATTAGTACAAGCAGCCGAATTGAGCTTTCTTCACAGCATGGCTAGGCTCTTCCTTAGAGACAGAGTGAGACATGCAGACTTCCGAGTAAAGCCACTGACCCTTCACTTTGAAAGGAGCAAATTGAGGTGTGTTGCCCATTTGATAAGGATGCATCCCTGTCGAGGTTTTACGGGCACAATCAGCTAGGAGGAAATATAATTTACTGCAGAATGGGTTCAAAGTTGTAGTGACTGGGAGAAAGGATCAGTCCAACTGAACATAAGAACATAATAAATGTGACAAACGAGAGGAGACCATTCAGTCCATCAAGCTTGTCTGTTTAACTAATAGCTAAGCTGTCCCAACATCTCATCCAGATCTTTCTTCAAAGTTCTCACAGTTTCTGCTTTAACTCCATGTCCTGATAGTTTCTTCCATATTTCCACAACTCATTGTATAATAAAGTGTTTCCTGGCTTCAGTCGTAAATGATCTTCCCCTAAATATCCACAGGTGTCCTCAAGTATGCGATTCACTGTTTAGTTGAATGGATTCTGCTGGATCCAGTTTATCTCTGCCTTTGAGAATTGTGAAGATCTGGACTGGTTTGTCATGCACTCTCCTCTGCTCGAGACTAAACGGCTTTAATTCTCTGAGTCAGTCACAGCAGGACATGTCCTAAAGTCCTGGGGTGAATTTGGTTATGTCCTCTGCACAGCTTCAACTGCTGCTATGTCTTCCTTGTTGTGTGGTGACCAGAACTGCGTCCAGTACACGAGATGTGGCATCACTAGTGAATTATATAATCTGAACACGATGTCCCTTGGCTTAAATTCAACAGATTTTATGACATACCCTAACATTCTATTAGCCGTTTTAATCACTTCTCCACATTACTTAGATGATGAATATGTAGTGTCAACATAAATGCCTACATCCTGCTCAGAAGTTACTTCCTTCAGGGCAGTGCCTGTATTTATAATTAATCTTATAAATGGACAATGATAAATAGATAGATAGATCACCATAATAAGAACCACTAAAAAGAGAAGAATGGTTTATTTGCGAGATTGAGAATTTATAGATTTTTGAAATGATTATATGTTTTGGCTCACAAAGCGCATTGGAAATGCAATTATAGCACAAGCCTGTTCCATTATAGCAATGTGCCCCCCTGGTGGCTATAGTTGTAGTCTGTAAAGAACAAAACCTCACTTTGTTGGCATCGTGCCCCGATGTGAGTCAAGTTATCTGCTGGAATTACAGGACAACCTACACCTTAATGGAAATGTGCAACCCCCCCCCCAGTGGCTACGGTTAAGGTCTCTAGAAATTCAGAAGTTTTGGGGTAAGGTAGTCCTAACTGACTAATAATGGGGCAGAGAGAGTGACGACATGTTAGATGTTAATTAGCACATCCAAGGTACAATTCCACTGTACTCTGTACATGCAACAATAAAGACCCCATAAACTATTAAGTCAAAGTATTTGCTTATTGTTGGAATGGTCAGGCTTCCCTTCTTGGGGCTGTTCCTGCTTTGCTCCCATTGCTGCAGGGATTGGCTCTGGCTTGTTGTGACACTAAAAGAGATACGTAGATAGATGTGAAAGGCATATATAACAGATGGATATTAAAGGCACTATATGATAGATAGATTGACATAGGTGAAAGACACTATATAATAAATTGATTAGGCCATATACCAGATAGATAAATAGATCACCATAATAAGAACCACTAAAAAGAGAAGAACGAGATTGAGAATTTATAGATTTTTGAATCGTATTGGAAAACTGCGTACGCGGATGTGCGTACAAAGAAAGACACACACGCGCGCGGTGGCGCGGGCGCGCGCACTGACAAACGTGACCAACCACGGTCCCAGGAAAGGGGCTGCTTAAAGAGTTGGTTTGCTCTGAAAGTAACAACCACACCTAATTTCAGCAAGTCTAAACTCCAGCAAAACGGGATTTATATCGAATGCATGGGTGAAAAAATTTAAAAACTAAAACGAAAAAAAAAGCACATAAGGCTTTATACTTCAAATAATCATGCAGCTAAAGTTAATCAGGTTAACGGGACTGCTTCTTCCTCTCATTTACGGTAAGCATTTTCTTTAAACTTCGTATGTAACGTACGGGATGTTAATCATTTTAATTTGTGCATATTCTAACGTTATGCGTTTTATGTTTCGTTTCTCACCTGCTTTACGAATAGCTTTAATTTATTTTTTAATTTAAATATATAAATTTATATATATATATATATATATATATTTAAAGTGATGCATAAAAACACACACACAAACACACAATGGTCTGAACACACTTCAAAATGACTTAAAAGAAAGAAAATTCAGTCTTAAAAAGGAAGAACACCTGACAGTTAAAGTCTCATTTGAGGCGCTATTGAGGCGTATTGCTGGAGAGATGAAGAAGTCCCGGTCGTGTTTCCTGCCACATTTCTGGTGAAACGTCATCTTCCTTTTTCTGTTTAGCTTATTACGTTGAAAGAAACGTTGTTTTAAGCTGCAGTTGTTTTTGCTTTTCTCTCTTTAATTTAACCTTTAGCTGCACCGTTTGGACTCTCTCTTTGAATGACCATCCATTTTGTCTTTTGCTTTTTCGACATTGTAACGTGATTTTATAAAAGTGACACCTGTTCTGCTCGTGCCCCAGCCACTTTTCTTCATTTTATTTCCGTCTGATTGGGTAGGTTTATAATCGTGAGGGTCGGGAAGGGTGTTGTGTAGCAGTCGGTGTCAACGTGCTCTTTATCTTTTTTTTTTTTTTTTTGAAGCATAACATGTAATCCCTATGCGATTAGGATGCCTGGAACCACACCAGAGTCATTCTATATAGATCCGTCCATGTCTATAGTGAAAACATCAAGAACCAAACTTGGATGGGATTTCAGTCCATTTCAGGACCCGTGGACTCGAGCACGACCAATCAGCCACAGTGTACCATAGTCAATCAACACCCCCATTTATCCCACTGCCTCCCAGAGATGTGGTGACAGAGTCTCACAGTCCTGCTTGTTGTCATTTCTATTGTTCAGATTCACAAAACTGAAAATTTATTCTAAAAAAAACCTACTTAGTTTGTATTGTAAAATGGCAGGAATACACAGTTTGAAAAGAAGTATGTTTGTGTTTTATATTACAAAATCAATTTTAAGGAAACTATCTAGAACATTAATAGTATAGATCTGCTGGCCCTGGACCTTAGGTCGTTGTGGACTGTCTGATGGGGTGGAAGCACCTGGTGAAGTCCCTCTTACTTCCAGAACTAGCTCTGCTATACTGTCCTCTCCCCAAAAAAAACCCTCCTTCTGTCTTGGGCTCGCTGGTCTGTTCTCATCCCACTCCTGACACCAGTGTAATAATCGGGTTAAGCCTCATCCACTTGCTGGTGTATAATCCTAAAGTAACTGCTGTAATCTTTGGCACCACTTCTGTTACGCTGCTCAGGTGTTCTGAGGTTCCACACACTCCCAGCTGCTTTGTCCCTTTACCTGTTCATTATTACAATATCTTTGATATAGTTAATATAATGAAAGTGAATTATCTTGTCAACAAAGGTTGTCCAGTCCATATTCTTCACAATAGAAAAAAATAGATAATTTACAAGGTAAAAGAACAGGCAGTTGGGTTGATAATATGCAGTACAATGTAAACACGGCTATTTTAAATTCTTATTAGACTATTGAGACCTTGGAAACCATCAGACCTTTTCTGCAGAGACTTGACTGTGAAAAATTGGGCAGATTTGCAGTACTTCAAAATATTTGATAGGAAAGGCTTGTTTAAAATTTCTAAAATTTGTGACTGTTTTGCCCATATAATAAAAGACATTAGTTGAATATTCTGTAGTTCTTGGGGAAAAAAAAGTCTTGCTAAAAAGCATTTATAAAAATCTGGTCAAATGAAGTTACATTGTAAATCAGAGTACTGGATCAAGATGGTGACTTTAAAATGAGTTGATCGAGAACACGGAGACACAGTTGGAAACTTGTGAAGGGGAAATTTACACAGAGAACCACAGACACATCAAATAAGTGACAGAGTAGTGTGGTGGATAAGAGGTCTTTAGGGACCTTCAAAACTCGAGCTTATGTTAACTTTGAAGATTTAAGTGGATAGGACTGGGGAGCTTTGTTGGACTAACAGACAGATATGAAAGGCACTATATACAGTACAATGATAGATAGATAGATAGATAGATAGATAGATAGATAGATAGATAGATAGATAGAAGACATCATATCATATAGAGATAGATAGATATGAATGGCACTGTATAACAGATAGCTAATTTAGCATAGCTTAACGAAAGTGTAATCGAGCGGCGCTCAGGGGGTCTTCCGCAGGATTCTGTTGTCCCCAGTAACGTCACCTCCACCGATTTTCACTCATGCGCGTAAAGTATGGGTGTGCCATAGTGTCAAAGATCCCGTAGCTCGAGTTCGTCCCGGTCGGGGAGAGGCGGGGCGGGGCGGTGCTTTAATTTGCCTCCCTAAATATGTTAACCTAGAATATCAAAATGACGTATACAGAAAAATTAAGATAACATAGATTTATTCATATATAGAGAAACAACAATACATTTTCACATATAATTATTTATAAGCACCAACTAGACAAGAATATAGTACAGACGCACTGATAAGCCGTGCTCTAATTATTAGTTTAATATTATGCTGCGAAATCCAGAACCAGTGTGGTGTACAAGTAATAGGTGGGGATGTCAACTGCGCAGAGCAGGAACGCATTCGGAGTGATATAAATTGTAAATTAGTTGTTCATCTTCCTAGAAAATATTATCGGTGCAATGTTTATGTTTATTTTATTATTGCCCCATAAATTTCAACTGCTGTGTCTGATGGCGTCACAGAAGGACAGTCTGAAACTTATTTTGAAGCATTTGTGGATAAAAATCATAGAATTTGACTTTTTTTCATTCATGAGTGATATTTTTCCGAACCCTGCTGGTTACACACGATTGGTACTGAGCCTTTTGGCCAATAATGCCGCCCCCAAAATCGTGCCGACCGGGGCGGACCGCCCACTCCGCTCGTAGCTAGCTACGACGCAGCAGAGAGCATTTAATTGCGAAACCAACGGGGTTTATGAGAACATTTAATCCGTTAAAGCTGAGCAATTATGAAATTATCGTTATATCGATTAACTGGACTCTTACTTCACCTTTGTTACGGTAAGCATCCTTTTTAAATTCCGTGCGTAAAGGACAGGAAGCCTCGTGTTTCTTTTTCCTGATCTTATCTATATAATTTTAGTGATCGTTGCATTTTTATTTATTTAATTTTCACCTAACAGCTTTACACTTCTACCTGCACACAACTTGCACATGTTCTGCGTTTGGTTTTGAAGTCGCTTTGGCAAGAATATAATATAGCAATATAATCATTTGGGGAATGAAATAATAGTTTAAAAGGTGCTTCGATTCTCCGTGTGAGGAATGTTTAAAATGTGTCACTAAAGTTTCACCGCTGTTTATTTTTATCTTTTATTCCGCCTTAAGTTTTTTATAATATGTGTCTAGATCTCCTTCCTGTCCTTTACGCTATTCAAAACGGCGCCGTCGTGGGTGCTTTTATTATTATTATTATTATTATTATTATTATTATTATTATTATTATTATTATTATTTTAACATCCGGTACATGGCAAACTTTTCATATGTTCTGATTATTCATAATCAGAATTTAGTTTAACAGTGAATTGGAGAGATGGGACTGTGGGATGGATGAATAGAAATTATAATCAATACTGTCAAATTATCTGTGGATATATTAATAATAAATTTAGATGCGCAAGACCCCGTTCTTTTCCGGATATCATAACATTTAACAGGGGGGAAATGTGTAACAGATCAAGCCTAATGAAGACCCCCTAGATTACAGTGTGTCCAAACTCAAAATGCTCTAATCATCACCCAGCCCCACATTACAGAACAGTTACATTTTTGGGGGGTACCTTATCTCCAGCCTCTGCCTCAGTCTAGTTACCATCTTTAAACTAAATTCTTACTTACCTAAACAATCTCATATTTCGTAAACCAGCAGTAATGAATTACATGTGCACGTTTCAGAAAAAAAAAATCTACAAAAGCACAATCACAATCATTCACGAAAAAGTCACATTATAATTTTTCCTCAAAGTTTAATTTCAGATGACTGCTGTCAATTATTTGAACATCTTGTATGCTGCCTGCAAATACTTTCAAATTTCAAAAAAACAAAAACAAAAACGGACGCTACTTGGCAGACCTGAGCCCCCTCTGATAGCACATCACTTTACTTGTCCCCGGGGGATATTTGGCTTTAGAGAAGCTCAATAATCAATAAATGGACAAATAAATGTCGTTTTAATAAACAAGAACCAATTCTGAAGTACAGACCAGAATTACTTTTCTTTGTATTTTTTTTTTTAATTTGATCTACTGAATCACTGAATGGAAAAAAAAAAAAAACTCGTGACTTGTTTAAAAGTCAGAAGAGCAGTCCCAGTCACACTGAGGTGTAATAAAGACCTATCACCATCAAAAAAACATACACATAGTGATCCCATCCCCACAAAATCTCGAGTGATGCCAATTGCCAGTCACTCTGCTATATTCTACATAAGATTCTGCACATAGGGACTCGCTGTCACCAGCACTAACAAGCCTGTGGGTGTCATTGAGCCACAGTAAAAGATGAACTGCTTTGCTTATGTGCCACTTACAAACCAAACTATCTCTTATTACCACAGATGTTCAGAGGAGCAACTTCAGTAGCCTTGATAAACGTTATGAGCAAGAAAGTGAGAAATGTTTCTACATTTGGTCCCCTGTTATTGTTTCAATCATTCGAGATAAAGGAAAGTATCGAAAAGATAAAAGAAATATGGTGTTTATTAAAGTATAACAATTGGCTTGCTCTCTCTCTCAGGGGTGGGGATCGATCTGTTCTTAATTTTTCTCTTTGTAAAAACTTGATTGCTTTGTATGGATTGTAATAAAATTAATAAAAATTAAAAAAAATAAATAAATAAAAAAAAAAAAAAAAAGT
Source organism: Polypterus bichir lapradei (assembly GCA_026402145.1). Classification (NCBI taxonomy): domain Eukaryota; kingdom Metazoa; phylum Chordata; class Cladistia; order Polypteriformes; family Polypteridae; genus Polypterus; species Polypterus bichir. The sequence goes on from JANRMT010062856.1 coordinate 1,329,278, forward strand.
ATAACAATTGATTACATCTCACCTGAAGGAGGGGCCTGAGTTGCCTTGAAAGCTTGCATATTGTAATCTTTTTAGTTAGCCAATAAAATGTGTCATTTTGCTTGACGTTTTCCCTAGTATAACAATACTAAATAGATGACAATATAATAGAAAATAAAATAGATAGCAAATTCTGCATCTAAACAGTCTTAAGAAAGCTTCTTGAAAATCAGAAGTGTCAAGGAGTGGATGTTGCCCTTGGCGGCTTCTGGTTTAGCGATTGCTTTTGTTCATAGTTACATTTTCTGACATTCAAGTCAGATGGTATCTCGCCTCTTGATCTCTGACGTCGTTTCCTAAGTCGCCTTTCTGTTGCCTTCTTCCATTTAGTCCTGCAGACATGCCATATTTATGTTAAAATACACAGGTAGGGTTATGGGACATGTGACTCTGCCCACATTTGATTGGCTATCTTGTCCTGCTGACGAATGACTCTGATCAAAGTGTTTGATCTTTTTAAGTACCGCAGCACACTCCTTCCTTTCTCAAGCGCTAAACTAATTCTTTATTTCCTAGTCCTACAGCTCCTATTTGTTCACAGGTTCTGTGGCATCTGTGCTTATTTCCCATTTACAGGTCATAAACTTAATTGAAAAAGAAATTGACTGGAACAAATGCATGCATTACTGGTACAATACAAATGGATGCTTGCAATGCCTATAACTAAAGTCCTGTAAATTCAGTTCATCCTGCTTCGTTTGAGCAAAATAATTCAGATTTAATAAAAAAACAGTCTGCAGTTTTAAAAAGGCAAGATTTTCCAATCCAAGACAGTCATCAAAGCCAAACTGACCAATCAGATTGCTCTGAGGGCCAGACACACACACACACACACACACACACACACACACACACACACATGCCCACACACATAGACCTTAGCATTTTATTATATAGTAGATATATCCAAATTGAAAATACTGCTTTGTGCATATTTTTTTTTAATAAAGTATAAAAAGAGACATTTTTATTGGCTTTTCTTAAAGCTGTATGGTGGCGTGGTGTTTAGTGTTGCTGACTCAACATCCTACTGTATGTGTGAATCCTGCACTTGTATTCTATGTTGAATTTGTTTTTATTTCACATTCCCAAATATATGCCAGTTATATTAATAGGCAGATGTAAAGTGTGTGTGTGTGTGGGCCCTGTGATGGACTGATGTCCAAAGCTGCAAAGACAGCATATGGGCCTATGATTCAGGGTGTCTGAGAATGTTATATTAATATAATTTTGCTTAAAGTATTCACATACATTAATTGATCATTGTGATGTCTTTTTTTTATTTTTTCAGGAGTCTTATCCACTTCCGTGCCTATCTTGCATGACGAAGAGGTGGTCTTGGAAGTTGGCAAGTCATTTACATTTCCAGGAAGTCTTCCTCAGGAAGGGTTTCTCAGACACCATCATTCCCACCATACTTCACTTGTGGCAGATATATCTGACTGGAATGTAATTCAAATTGATCGCAATTACCAGGGAAAAATTGAGTTTGACAGTGTTAAGAAGTCCATGACAATCAAGAATCTCCAATATAGTGACAGTGGCACATATTCTCTGGAGTCTGTCAAAGATGAGAAGTTTTTTAAGAAATATCACCTAAAAGTATACAGTAAGTGATAAAAGTATGGAGTTTCTGGTCAGATGTGACATGTGGGTGGCATATAAGGGTTAAGAACCTTCAGGAGCTGAATAGGAAGAGACGTTCACATCTGTGAGTGAAAACTCTTCTCAGTAGCTTCCAAGGTGCAATATCATCAATATGATCTGGAGTTTGTGTTTTAATTTCTCAAGTTTTTTTCTTGGCCTCCATAAACAATGGAGGTAGTATTTTGGTAAGACTTTGTATGATTTTTTGATTTAAGATGTTTTTAATGATGTTCGTTTTGAAATACTTATTCCTGAGGTGCCATTTTGGTTTTGTTATGGGCGCCGTCATTTTTGCCATTTGTAATGCAGGGTTACCATGCTGTTGTTAGGCAAGATGTCAGGGAGTGTGCGAAGCTTGATGTAATTATTTAGGTAGTGTCATACACTCCTTTAATGTTCGAGTTTGGGACTATCAACAACAAATCAAATCAAATTAATCATATATTCAACATTTATTATAAAAGTAAAGTTGAATAAATTGGATTCTGCAGCTGCATGAATAAAAAAAAATTAAGTATGCGTTAAGGTAAAATACCACTTATGGTTGATGGATTTGGCCCAAAATTAATGCAGATCTACAATTTTGGTGTAACAACCACAAGCCAAATTTCATCCATCAATCTCATTGCGTTTTTGAGTTATCATGTTTACACACACACAGACATAATTCCAGAAAACAGTATTTTCAGACACAGGGAGGTCTAAAACCTCAAGATTCATCAAAATCTCGAGATTTCATTTTTTCATGATTACTATACTTTCTCTACACTTTGTATACAAGAAAGTAAAACAGAATTAAACCATGCAGACATTGGGTTCTTTCTTTCTGTCTTTTTCTCTTTCTCTCTATAGAACACTTTGTTTCCCAGGCTCACACTTGTGTTCTCTTCAGTCAGCGGAGATGCCAGCAGCTGCGGTTCCAAGTTCCAGCTCTCGTGTCGGCTGCCTCCTTCATGGTCTAGCGGGACATTTAACGCCAGCCTTCTGTCTTCCCCTCTGCTTAACGCAGTGTTTTGTGGATCCCTAGGAAGGGTACCCTCATTACAACTCAATCCTTAACAGCCATTTAGTGGGGGATGATCCACCCCTGGATCACCGATCGCTCACTCCACTCCTCTGTGAGGCTACTGATCGCTCTGCCTCCTCTCCATCATTAAGGCTCGAACATCCCAATGCTGCCTTCTCACTCCCACAGTTCTCTAATTCTCCCCTTCTGTCCTCCCTGGTACCCTCTAAATCTGTATCCGGGTGCAGGTACCACAGTCACCAACTCCAAGGCGTTAGTGACACACTTGACGTGAATGAGTGCTCAGCCAATCACACCAATCACCCTTGGAGTGGCTGATGCACGTTTTCATGTGAACCTGAACCCACCTGAGGCCTGCATGCTTTGAAATATCTGTTTCATTAAAACACGCAGCTCCACAAACCTCTCTCTTCACAGAAATGTTCTGGTTTTTGACTCTCACTCTCCACGTCTCACAGTTTACAATTTTGTCTCACCTCTTAGCCATTGTTTATTTGAGTCACGACCTCCTGGTTTCAACCTTGGCTCGTTATTACTAGGATGTTTCATCTCCCGATTCCACTCTTCTTAAAACCATTCCAGGTATGTTTTATCATACTGAAAGTTAGGTACTCCGAGACCAGCAGTGAGAAAAAGCTATTGGAAGCGTCATAAACCCCACCAAACACACTGCTTCCATCTCATGTGGGCGACAGGTCACGTAAAATATGTCAATTGGGCCCACTGTCCAACAACAGGAACTTTCCCACCTCAGGATCCTGGACCACTTGTAGTTTCTGGTAGGCAGTTACTGGCACTTTTTCTATGTACTTTTTGTTCAAACCGGAATTATCGTGGGTGGCATTTAGGCAATGAATTGTGATGACCACAAGCACTGGGGCCATCTTACAAGTCTATTCGTAGTTTGGAATTTGGAAAGTTTGCACCACATCGCTCTTCATAGTTACCTCCCTGGTGCAACATGCCATGCATCACAATGAAGCAATAATATCTCCAGTGAAGTTGCGATCATTTTGAAACAATAAGGTATGGAGGTCCCCCGTGAACCCCTGATCGCACCACATTTTGAACCAGATCACCCTCCATAGCCACATCAACTGTATTGTACACCATGCCGCATCTAAGCAGTCTTCTTGCTTAGATGACATGATCACCTCAGAGCAATAATGTGAGGGAGTCCCCCATGAGCTCCTGATTGTTTCACACTTTGCACTGCCTCACTCTCTGCATAGCCACCTCACTGGTGCCGCTGCACCATACACCTCACCAAAGCAATAAGTGAGTGTGTGTGTGTCCATGAACTCCCGAGCATGCCTCACTTCTCAACACATCCCTCTTCTTTGCACATCACCCATTTTGCATAAATTAATGTTGTGCGGTGGGAACGCAACACTCAAAAGTGTCCCAGGGCCTACATCATACAGGAGCTCACTGATTCCTGAAAACAAAGTTCCTGTGGTGAGAAAGTGCCTCCTAGTGATAGCGGGCCTCTACACATGACTGAACTACCTCACGAGTACTTTGATGAACATCATTATGACACCAGATATCTTCCTGGCTTGCTTAATCACCACATCCAAACATCATTAAACATTTTGGGGGACGTTTTGGAGTAAACTAGACTTCCACTTCCTTCATCCCTCAAAGAACTGCAGGCTCTTCTTCTTGAACAATGGTTGTAATATCTAACTATATACCTTTCAAGATGTGCATCATGGCATTGAAAAAGGAGTGAAGCGGAAGGCGAAAGGTGGCAATAGTCCTTATTTGGTCCATGATGTTAATTCTACAAATACAATCAATCACCTACAATTTGGCTCTTCATTTGAGAAGAGAGCCTCAGAACTTCTTGGATTATCTTGTGTTTAAACATAACGCAGACTCTTGTAATCACCACCCTATTAACTAGATAGAACTGCACACATGAGGACGCCCAGATAAATAAATCCTTGGGTATGGGACGGTTTGCTGGAAGGAATTCATGCAATCAAATTATGAAAATGCGAACAAGAGGTTAATTACAGGGAAATCTATAGAGTGTCTTTAACAGTAGAGAAGTTCAGAAGTTTTTTGACCATCCTAGTCACTGGTTGGATTAGTTTGGTGCACAAAGGGTGGTTAGATCTTAATGTCTTTTATTTTTTCTTGTAAGTTTGACCCATATCACCCTGATGTTTGTCTTCAAAGAAGACATTCTTCACTTTTCAATAAAATGGGAATGTTGCATCATTTAGTAAGGGCCGGTGTTGATACCCCAAAATCATCTTCTGTAATGAGTTGGTCATTTGGATTCAATTGTTTTCTTCTCCCTCCGTAGTGAAGGTGTCACCCAAAGTAACCTCCGAATTGACAGAGGATGGAAAGTGCAAACTTATCTGCTCATCAAATGAAAACAAAGAAGACTTTGTGTTCTGGAAAAAAAATAGTCAACAATTTCAAAAGGAGACTGCTTCTAGCCAGACGTTGATGTTGACAAAGGAAGAGATTGGCGAGGTGTATACGTGTACGGCAAAGAATCCACTCGACCAGCAGCAGGTCAATGCGAGAGACATCTGTGGATGGAAAGGTAGGGTTTTCTTTTACACTGACGGTTTGGAAGCAGAATCATTATCTTTGAAGTCTTTGACTTCAGTTTTTGAGTTCCATCTTTGTGCTTCTCTGGTTTGACTTCTATCTGTTATATTTTACTTTTCCTTAGCTCCTTGTGCCTACTTTCCCGCTCCAATTCCCTAATTTGTTAGCCTTTCTGTTCAGTTTACAGCATTATATTTTACATTTAGGGAGGACATTTGCTCTCTATGGCGGCACGGTGGCGCAGTGGGTAGCGCTGCTGCCTCACATTTAGGAGACCTGCGTGGAGTTTGCATGTTCTCTCAGTGTCTGCGTGGGTTTTCTCCGGGTGCTCCGGTTTCCTCCCACAGTCCAAAGACATGCAGGTTACATGCATTGGCGATCCTAAATTGTCCCTAGTGTGTGCTTAGTGTGTGTGTGTGTGTGTGTGTGTGTGTGTGTGTACACCCTGCGGTGGGCTGGCCAGGGTTTGTTTCCGGCTTTGTGCCCTGTGTTAGCTGGGATTGGCTCCAGCAGACCCCCGTGACCCTGTAGTTAAGATATTGGATGGATTTGCTCTATAAGTGCAATATTTGACTTACACTCACCTAAAGGATTATTAGGAACACCTGTTCAATTTCTCATTAATGCAATTATCTAATCAACCAATCACATGGCAGTTGCTTCAATGCATTTAGGGGTGTGGTCCTGGTCAAGACAATCTCCTGAACTCCAAACTGAATGTCAGAATGGGAAAGAAAGGTGATTTAAGCAATTTTGAGCGTGGCATGGTTGTTGGTGCCAGACGGGCCGGTCTGAGTATTTCACAATCTGCTCAGTTACTGGGATTTTCACGCACAACCATTTCTAGGGTTTACAAAGAATGGTGTGAAAAGGGAAAAACATCCAGTATGCGGCAGTCCTGTGGGCGAAAATGCCTTGTTGATGCTAGAGGTCAGAGGAGAATGGGCCGACTGATTCAAGCTGACAGAAGAGCAACTTTGACTGAAATAACCACTCGTTACAACCGAGGTATGCAGCAAAGCATTTGTGAAGCCACAACACGCACAACCTTGAGGCGGATGGGCTACAACAGCAGAAGACCCCACCGGGTACCACTCATCTCCACTACAAATAGGAAAAAGACGCTACAATTTGCACATGCTCACAAAAATTGGACAGTTGAAGACTGGAAAAATGATGCCTGGTCTGATGAGTCTCGATTTCTGTTGAGACATTCAAATGGTAGAGTCAGAATTTGGCGTAAACAGAATGAGAACATGGATCCATCATGCCTTGTTACCACTGTGCAGGCTGGTGGTGGTGGTGTAATGGTGTGGGGGATGTTTTCTTGGCACACTTTAGGCCCCTTAGTGCCAATTGGGCATCGTTTAAATGCCACGGGCTACCTGAGCATTGTTTCTGACCATGTCCATTCCTTCATGACCACCATGTACCCATCCTCTGATGGCTACTTCCAGCAGGATAATGCACCATGTCACAAAGCTCGAATCATTTCAAATTGGTTTCTTGAACATGACAATGAGTTCACTGTACTAAAATGGCCCCCACAGTCACCAGATCTCAACCCAATAGAGCATCTTTGTGGTGGAACGGGAGCTTCGTGCCCTGGATGTGCATCCCACAAATCTCCATCAACTGCAAGATGCTATCCTATCAATATGGGCCAACATTTCTAAAGAATGCTTTCAGCACCTTGTTGAATCAATGCCACGTAGAATTAAGGCAGTTCTGAAGGCGAAAGGGGGTCAAACACCGTATTAGTATGGTGTTCCTAATAATCCTTTAGGTGAGTGTATAAGTGATATGTTTGCCAAATAAGCAAGACAATTACGTATAAAATGAATACACCTCAACACCAGAAAGATATATAAATAATATAAATAATAAAATAAACTTAAATAAGATTACAATAATGGAGCTTTGGCAGCACAGAAGTGTACAAGTCGAGTTCCGCACAGAAACTGAGTACATGTGGAGGTAGTCTGGCTCTTATAATAGGTCGGCGGAAGTGACGTCATCTGGGCATGATGTTCTTGTAGCAGGAACCAGAAATGTCGTCTTCCAGGATGGATTCAGGCAGAATTTCCTGTCTTTGATCCGCAGGAGTATCAGAGGAAAGATTAGTGCACCTCTGGCCTGGTGTGGAATTACCTTTGATTGGTCCCTCTAGCTGCCTCCCTTTGCACGTGTGTGATATACCATATAAGCAGTGGTACTCAGACACATATAAATAACTGTTCTTTAAGGACACTTTCCTAGTTTTTTGGGTTCCTTACAGCGCTGCTGTTTAACAAAGATATTAGTGAGGATGGTTCTTCTGGGGACACAAAATGGTTCCCCTATGGCATTGCCTTGAAGAACCACCATGGCATCTTTGTTCTTAGGAGTTCCATAGGGACGTGGGGTTGGGCGTTATTGGGTCGTGGAGATTTTCGTGATGGATTCTCACACGATTGTGTAGTAGAGTTTGCTTTTCCGACAGCCTCCCTTGCTGCCGCATATGTTGTCCAACAGCCATCGTATGTCTGCAGTTCCCTGCAGAGGTGTGAACTCGACTAGGGTGGAAGAGCTATCTCAGGGATAATAGTAAAGAAGTTGAAGAAGGACTGGATAAGTCAGTAAGATTAGACATTTCAAATTAGACTGTTTGCTGAATTATCTACCAAGATTTATTTATATAAAATGCAAATTTAATTGTGGGACTCAACTTTTTATGTAGTTTTTGAATTGTTAAATTTAAACCAGGATGTAGTTCCGGTGGAAACCCGTTTGGAGCCCCAGCTGGGGTGGACAAACGTTGCCCCTCTCTGTCCATAACAGGTAGTCGATATTATTAGACCTGGATGACCTTCCCTCTCTGCGTCAAGACCGCATGCACCTTCATTTGCACAAATGGCAACCCTTTGTGTATGTATTCTGTGAACTTTAAAGAGCGTTCACCCTTTGGTGTATATAGCATGCAAAATCTTACTTTCATAAATGATGCCAACTCAGTATCACCAGAATTCGACGACTTGGGAAGGGGGTGTCTCCCTCGGTGTTCAGAGTGTGCACCCTTTTAATTTCTTAAATGATGACCACTCATAAACAACAGAGTTGGAGGCCCAGGAAGGGTCCCTGTCAGTGTCTGGAGCAAACACCCTTTTACTTTTCTTAAACGATGCCCACTCGTTAACATGGAGTCCACCTCAGTGTCTGGAGCACACACCCTTTTACTTTCTTGAATGCAGCCCACAAACTGTGATGACCCTTGGTCCTCTCGGTGTCCAGAACCCACACCCCTTAACTTTCATAAATGGTGCCCCTCAGATGACGGCATCCTACGTCGACTACTAAATTAACTGCCTCTGCCAGGATGTTAAACTATTTGCAGACTTGTTTAGAAAAGCATGTTATTTAACAGTGGAGCTCCTTTGAAAATCAATATTTCACAAAATCTTATTTAAGTTTACCCCGTTATTCCTTACTGGCGCCATGAGTGAAATGTCTAAGTTAAGTGGCCATTCATATTGTCCTTTCAAATATCAACACAACCTCGAGCTGCACCCATTGTGAAGAATTTACTTTTCTCATCTTTATTAAGAATTAACATTAAGCATTTACACTGGCAGTGACATATCTCAGGGTATCTGCCCAGTTTTGAATGATAATTCTATTGTTTTAGTAACAATATATTTGCTTTACTCTTTTCTCTTTCAGTAATATTCATGTAAAAAATATATTAGTTTTTTTTTTTTTATTATATGGCCTTTGCTATTTGTTTATGTGCATCTCTATTAATCATCATGTTAATAATCCTCTTCTTGAGTCCCACTGTTCTTATTTGGGTTCTTGAATTAAACCTTTTAAGAAATCCTAATCAACTGAATAAAAACAATAAAGAGTTTATGGCACTGCAATATTATATTGAATCTTTTATTTAGTTAGAAAGCCCTATGCTCTGACATCCAAGGGTCATGCAAAAAGGCAATTTCCCCTCTGAGATTATATCCAAAATAAAGAAAAGCGGTCCAAAAATAGCAAAAACTGAGTTAAAAATATCCCAGAATTCTCACAAGGGTCTCCTCTTGATTTTCAGCAAAGATCTCAGCACATAATGGGCTCAGATCTTCCAAGTAGTGTCTTGACATTTTTTTACAATGTAAAAGTATTGCATTGTGTGCTCAGTCATACACAGTGAAATGTATCGATGGTAGTAATAAAACACTTCACTAGGATTACAAAGCTGGAGTCCTGGCTTCTGAATAACACTATTAGTTGCTCTAATTTATATTACTGTGCTCCAGTCAGATCAGAATCATTCTGTAAGAAAAGGCAGGCAGTGTGGCACAGTGGGTAAGACTTTGGATTTCAAACCCTGAATTTGTGGATTCTAATCCCACTACTGACACCACTGTGTGACCAAAAGCAAGTAATTTCATTGGCCTGTGGAAAAACAATTGAAAAAATAAAAGAAATATAACAGATCGTATCTCATATGTTGTAAGTCACCTGGTTAAAGACATCAGTCCAATACAAAATATGAAGTCTTGAAAGCGATAAAAACAAAATTAGAAAGAGATCTCGCAAAATAAACTGGGCTTTTCAAACCAAATTCTCAATTTTGTCTCCTTTTATTTCAGTTGTACCTAATGTCTCCTTTTTATCTAAAGCTGTTTCTTTTAGGATGGCACGGTGGCACTGTGGGTAGCAGGTAGCCAAGGGGAGGGTGAAGCGTGACGTCAGGAATGGGTAGCCGGGGCGGGGCCTCCTCACTAATGTGCCAGCCTCTATTCAAATTTGCCTACCTCTAGCCACGTTTTGCAGTGTAGCTTAGCTAGAAATACCTGTCTGTTTTGTAGTCATAAGGTATGATTAGATTATATCCAAATCATGGGAATGTCCTGATGTCAGAGAATGAAAGAATTAGCACACCATAATATAAGTTCTGTTATTAGCAATGATTGAACATTGAACATAAGAAATTTGACAAACAAAAGAACATTCAGTCCATCAAGACCATTTGATTGGCTTCTATTGAATCAATTGACTCGGAACAAAAACAAAGTCTCACTGTGGCCCTCCATGACTGAACATGAGGATCTTTGGCCTAAATCATACTTTTACACATTTCCACTCAAAATGTGAAGTAATCATATAATAATAAAAATAATATGAAATGTATTCTTCTGGGTGGCACGGCGGCGCAGTGGGTAGTGCTGCTGCCTCACAGTTATCAGACCCGGGTTTGCTTCCCGGCTCCTCCCTGCATGTAGTTTGCATGTTCTCTCCATGTCTGCGTGGGTTTCCTCCCACAGTCCAAGGTGTGTGTGTGTGTGCCCTGCGGTGGGCTGGCGACCTGCCAGGTTTTGTTTCCTGCCTTGTGCCCTGTGTTGGCTGGGATTGGCTCTAGCAGACCCCCATGACCCTGTAGTTAGGATATAGCGGGTTGGATGGATGGATGTTTCTTCTAAGGACTTCTAGAAGGAACATCTGTGACAAAGTCAATTCTTAAATGCAACACAAATGAGAATCCCTCTTATGTTTTGTGAGCCATCAAAGATCAGCCTTTGAGAAGTAACATTTTCCTATGGGACATCTGATGGCTTCAACCCCATTTAGGGTGCTAGTTATCAGTGCCTTCCATTATGTTTGCATAGGCAACATATTATAAAATGTCATTTTTTGGGTGGAGTCTTCCTTTAAGACTCCATGGAGTCAAACCCATGACGTTGGATCAGTGTGACAGAAGCACTAACTACTGTTTCACACCAAATTTAATTGTGATGCTGAGTTTCCTTTCTGGCCTTGGCACATAATATTCTTTAAATTCAGCCAAATGGCATTTCCGGTGCACCTCTCACAGTAAATGTCTTCATGTACTGCTTTGCTATGTTAACATTATTAACTTTCCAAGCATTGCAAGGTCAGACAGATTCAAAAATGTGCTTGAAGCTTCTAGATGGAGTGCAATTCATCTCTAGTGGAGAGGAATAAAGTCCTTACTAGTATTAAGAACTTAAACCTATTTGTTTTTCAACAGATAACAAGGGCAACAGACTTGAAATGAACAAATATGTCATCATCTGTGCTGTAGTGGCTCTGCTGCTTTACTTGTCACTGCACTGACTGAATATGTGAAGGTAGGTACGGCAATCTTTAGATTGTAAAATTGTTTCCAGTGCCTGGGAGTTTAAACATTGTAATAAGACACAAGAAACATCAGAAAAGTCAGGGTACCATAGTCATCCCCGTGTATCGTATAGCCGAAACAGAACAGAAAAAAAAAAAGTTTCAAAAATAGTGAGTTTGGCTTGTTCAGACGTGAACCTTCTTCACGCTGCCGCAAGATGGCGCTGGAGTTGGTTATGATCTCTGCAAACTGGAAAAGGGCGAATTCAGGAGTGCAGAGACCAGAAGTGACGTCAGAGACAGAGGAGCCGTCAATCATCCTTTCTGCAGAGGGGAGAAGAGAGAAGACATCAGACAACAGCGCCACCCTGTGGCTAAGAGTATAACAGTTATTAAACAAGCCCTGTGGTCGTCTCCCTGACACACATGGGTGATGACATTCAGATTTCGTTTTTTTGGTTACACTGGAACACTCCATTATTGAAAGGTTACAATTTTGCCTATAAGAATAATAATATGAATACAAGTTGGAAACGGTGAACGCAGGACGAGTAGTAATTTAGCATTAAAAAGTTGGTATGACACTGGGAAAATTGTATCACAAATGAGGTGACTATGTAGAAAAGTGATGTAATTTGTTTTTGAAATTCTTAATACATAGAGTTAAAAAAAAAAGTGCGGAATCTTTTTGAACGTCCCTCGTAATAATGCAAAGAAGAATAATATGTAGTGAGGAACAGCAAAGCTGAAAATAAAGACTGAGTACAACATGACAACCCTTCAAATTGCAGTTTAGATGTATGATGGTCTGCTTGCTCACCTGAATGGAATGGAGGTCCCTTTAAGTGAATTGGATAAGCTGCTACCTTCTGTTTCAGGGGTCCTGAGTTCATGGGCAGCCTCATAATGTGAAGAGGGGTACGGCCCTGAGGGGTTTCTCATTGGTAACTTGTTATTATTATTACACACGTTCAACCCGGTGTTTCTGACTTTGGTACTCCGAATATCGGATCTGAAACATTCACAAGTGTCCACTGTGAATAAATGAGACAAGAAATCATAAAGGTTTGGGGCACCTAGGTGATTCACCTATAACTGAGAGCTGAAGGTTGCAGGAAAACCACACAATAGCTGGATGGACTTCAAGATGGGGGTGGAGCTGCCTTTTAGGAAGATGAGGGCGGGTTCAGGAGGCCTCAAGGCAGAAGACCTGTCATTGGTGGATTGTCTGTCAATCATCTATTCTGCAGGCAGAAGTAGACAAAGTAATAAGTGACAGTGTTGACCCCATTTTTGGAATCTAATTACCAGTAGATGAGCCCTGAAGTTGGATCTCATGTGCATGTGTGTGACACCACATACAGCAGGTTGTGTGCAGGACTTCTGTAGTCGGTGGACAGAAACTAATCTTAATACTCAAGATGATAACTTGGTGCTCAAGATCATTGTCAGATGCCACCAAAGGCGATGACTACATCAGGTGCAACAGCGGCTTGCTTGTGCCAAAGTTTAATTATTCTTGACCTGCAGGTCATTGTATGTTGTGATCTTCTCCAAATGCTTCTCTGTCCACACCTGTTTCTTTTCAAGCACTGTGAAGTCCAGAGGATTGTGTGGCAGATATTTATCTGGTTTGATCTTGTGGTTTCATTAGTTCTTAGTTGCCTGCAACAGATGCCTTTCACAGAGGTTCTAAAGTGTTGTAATTGGTGAGAGAATGAGAAAAGGACTGGTACTCATGAAGGTTACTTGGACACTATCTCCTTCCTCGGCCACACTAATCTTCCATACTTTCTTCCAATGCACTCTCATCTGCCATTTCCACTCCCTGCACATTCACACTGCCAGCCTTGAATCAAACAGCTCCCTTGGGCTAAGAGGCACCAACATCTTCATTAATGTTCGTAAAACTGTGAGCTGATCCAAGCCTAGAGCTTTCCGTAGACTCACCAGGCGACCATGAGCCCAGGCCAGAAGATTTAGGCAGAGGAAAGAGTTTCATAAATGCTATTATTTAAGTGCTTGACCCATATGGGCTTTGTCTGTGTGGGCTTCATTTAGTCATAGTATTACCTTATTGTTGTTACATTCAATGGCTGGAATCTGTAGCTGTGGATGGGGAAGTGTGGGCTGACCTGCATGGTGTGCTACTCGGGTGACCCTCCACAAAAAAAAGCTTCTTGAGATGATACTAGGATGATTGATGATGATAGTGCCTGATCTAAAGTGTTACCACAAAATCAAAGTTAGTCACTACAACAACTGTACTTTCTCTGGTTTGTAAATACCCGTTTGTTAATAAAACATGACAATGAGAAGATTTGTCATTTTTTTAAGTTGCTTTCTCCCCGTTTAGAACCCACAAGTCAATAACTGTATACAAATGTGGAATCTAAGTCAAACCTTGACCGCTGTCTCTATGTTTTCCCACAGAATGAAGACACCGGACCCACCTCTCTACCCCAATGTGATCCCAGACTGTTTGGTCCATCTTTAGACTCTCAGCCTGCATCACCTCGGCAGACCACAAATCGAAAACAGTGTGCAGTCAGTCGGGCTTGAGTTTCCTGCAAAATGTTCAAGAACATCATGACACAACCAACAGTGTCTCACCACTTGCAATGTATTCCCAGACTATTTTACCTTTATTAGACCTGGCATTAGCTTTTCAGCAAAGCTGCATTTAATGCAGTGGAGAAAATAAGTGAAAATGTTTTAATGGGTGTGAACATCAGAACATCTGATCTCCATTCCAGTGTCATCAACATGATATAACATTACTAAGCCTACTTTAATGATAATGGATAATGAAGGACCAAAGCCTGTGCCAGCAGTACTGGTAATGAGCAAAGAAAGAGTCCTGGGCTGGGAGCCAGTCCATCAAGGGGGCTACTCAAGCACATACCAACACTCACGCTGGAGCCACTTTATAGTCAAAGGGGATCTGGAAGGAAAAGTAAAGCATCCAAAGGAAAGCCCAGGTAGACACAAGAAGAACGTGCAGACTCCATACAGACAATGAGAGGCGTTTCAAGGTAAAGTTGCTCTGCCGGCTAACCATGGCGCCATGAGAGTGGCCTTACATGCAAGTAAGAATTCCACTGTACTCCATACATGTGACAATAATGACCCCATAAATCCATAAACAAGGTACAGTACATGATTTGAACACGGGACGTTGTGTCCACGAATCAGCAGCACTAACTATTGTGCTTCTATGCCATCATTTCTATTAAATCCCTAATTCTACCTAAAAAGACTGACACGTGCACTTTAGAATTGTTCAGACAACAAAAAGAAATAAATTGAGGAAAATATAAGAATACTTTTGGCTTTAATGCCTGCTACCTGTTTTGAGAAACAAAAATTCATGTAATTGTTTCTTGTAAATGTTCATCCATCTTTTCTTCTCCATTGACTGAAAGACATCATTACTTGTGCCTGAGTGCACACACACTTGTTTTAAGTCTTATATTGCACATCTAAAGTCTAGTTTAGGGCCGCCCAGTCAAAATAACGTCAGATCTGGAGACGCGGGGCTCCCTGCCAGCCATGAGTGGTGTTTATGCACAGAAACGTTTCTGTCTACACAGTGTGTCGGACGTGTATCCATAATGGTGAGGTTGGTTTTGTGGGTGCCAGAATGATGAATGAAAGGCTGAATATGACGTAACCGGCCAGCAAAATGCAAGGAAGACCTGCAAAAACATTTCAAATGCATCTGCTCGTCATTTGCCATTTTTTCTCAGTGTTCTGGGTGTGGAGGGCTGTGCACCCTCCTATCACAATTTCAGGTTTCAATGTGAATATATTTGTTAAATAATTCAGCACCACTTTTTATGGGTTTACTTTAACACAAATATTATGATTGCATTGTTTGCATAATTTTGTTTATTTATTTGAATGAAATTATATATTGCTTTGCCTGTTTTCTTTAATAAATTGCATTAAGCTTGTAAATGTGTAGTTTTTTTCCCATCCACTTTGAATCTGCTTTACAATAAAATATTAGGGGCTATGTGTGTGTGTGTCTGATCCCTCAGAGCAATCTGATTGGTCAGTTTGGCTTTTCTGATGCAATCAAAAGAAGAAATGGGAGTGTGAGACACACGAGGAGGAGTACTCTTAAGAATAAAAAAAATAAATACACAAGAGATCTCCTTCATATCTTTTTGCTTTCTCTCGACAACAATGAGATCGGAAAGAAATACAATGGGGACCTTGTCTTTGGTCTCCTGCTTCTCAGATTTTTTCTCCTAAAATTCTCACAAGGGTCTCCTCTTGAGTTTCAGTGGAGATCTCAACAAAGCCACACAACGGGCTCAGATCTTCCAAGTAGTGTATTTGAAAGTGTTTGCATTGTGTGCTCGGTAATAGATGATGAAATGTATGGATAGTATTAATCCTTGCTTCTGAATAATTCAATCGGTTGCTCTATTTTCCTTTGTTGTTCACCAGTTAGGTCAAACTCATTCTGTGCAAAAAGGCAGGTAAGTGTGGCATAGTGATTAGGACTATGGATTTCAGTTCCTGCATTTGTGGATTCAAATCCCACTACTGACACCAGTGAGCAACCACAAGAAAGTCATTTCACCTGTCTGTGGTCTAATTTCATTTATATCCATTGTCATTCATGCACATCAGG
This sequence comes from Polypterus bichir lapradei, assembly GCA_026402145.1. NCBI lineage: Eukaryota > Metazoa > Chordata > Cladistia > Polypteriformes > Polypteridae > Polypterus > Polypterus bichir. The sequence goes on from JANRMT010062856.1 coordinate 1,345,321, forward strand.
GGATCACACCTCTGCCTTCCTCCTAAGTATGTGACAACAAGTGTGGAGGGGGTGCTACTGCTAACTGCCTTAATAATTCTTTACTCTTATATAGCACTTTTCTCACTACTTCACCCACCACTAATGTGTAGCATCCACCTGGATGATACAACAGCAGCCATTTTTGCACCTATATGCTCACCACACATTAGCTGTTAGATGGTAAAAGAGAGACAGCCAGTTAGAAACAGGGGATGATCAGAGGGCCACAATGAGTAGGTTGTGGTGGGCAATTTAATATGGACATCAGGATACACCCTACTGTTTCCAAAAGATGCCCAGGGATATTTTATGACCTCAGAGAGTCAGAACCTCAACTTTATGTCTCATCCAAAGGACGGCACCATTTTTACAGCACTGTTTGGGATCCACATTCAGTCTACAGGATAGGTGCCCCCTGCTGGCCTCATCAACACCTCTTACAGCGGCAACCAAAGCTTTTTCCAGATGGTCTCCCATCCAAGTAGGCCAGGGCCAAACATGCTTAGTGTCAGGTGGGTGACCTCTTCTGAAGAGTATGTGATGTGGCTGCTGGTCTTGTCTTCTTTCTGCCTCCACAGTGCAGAGAATCCTCGCAGTGTGGGCAACTGACTCTCTGAGTGAGTATGGCTTCCTATGCCAATGTGCTCACCAATGCACTGCCATCCCATCCTGGGGTGCTTCATAGTCTTCATCAAGTAGAACATTGCCTCCCCAAGATTAGGTAATGAAACATTTTGGCAAATACAGCAGACCTTTATCCGCTATTAGTAACAAACCAAGTTAATAATGTGAGGAGAAACTGCAAACTTCATTACAGACAGATGAACTGACTCCCAAATATAAAATTATTCAGAGTGGTGGATGTGCAGCAAGGGATCTGCACTGGTAATCGGAAGGTTGACGGTTTAATCTGCATCCAGCCCTGCGTGTAGGCCCTCCAACCTGCAGGGAAGACTCTAGCCACCGTACAAAACCTCACACTGTTCATGGCTGCACTCAGGTCCCATTTGGTTTGTCATGTGGTGGGTGCAGCAATGTGCTGTACCAGCGCACGCTCCTAACCTCTCCTCTATAACACTGCAAAACAACCACACTAACATAGAAAACACAATAGCAACATAAAAGGGAAAAAATAATGATCAGGTCAAGTCAGGTTGGGGAGCACCCAGCACACGATGAAACAAGTCAGGATCCTGGTTGGCAACCACCCAAGGCAGACACACAGTTCAGTCCCATCCTCCGGAAATGACTCTCTATCTGCCACACACAGGGGTTACATGGGTGTCACCTTGGCTGGGTCCTCAGCAATAGCCCAGATCACCATCGGGGAGTCGCATCACATGGCCATAGTGCCGTAACTGATGCTCCCTCACAATGCAGGTAATGGCACCATGGAGAATCCATAGAGTACTACATTCCGTAGAGGAATACATTTGATTATAAAAAGTGCACGGTAATAATAATAATGATCAACAAGTCACTTTATTAATTGATAAGAAGTTCGGTTTCAAATTCAACATAGAGTTTGAATTTATGATTCAGAATTATACTGTAACCAGTAACGGCGGAGTGCACGATAACGTGCAGTGAATACACTTGACTTAAGTATTTTTAGTTTTCCTCCTCTTTCTTCTGTACGTTTATCATTCGTTTGCTCAGAGGTTGATGTATTTGTTGCTTCCTGAGCAGCTCTTCTTTTCTTCACCCTAGCGGCTTGCTTCTTCTCTTCTTTCGTCGGCATCGTTTGTGTTGCAATTATTTAGTGTGTTTGCCTTAATTTTTCACTCGAGCTGACACTTAAGTCTTCAATCTGCCTCAAGAATGATTTAAGATATGAAGAGGTTCGGGAAGTGATGGTGAAGGTGGTTGGGAATGAGAACAGTGCCTGTACACATGCACCACTCGACCACCCTGCTGGCTGCTCTTGAGAGTTGATTCTACAATAAAATAAAATTAAAATAAAAAGAGGAATAACGTTGGAGGTCAATCATCGCCCTGAAAGCGGACAGTAGACATCACGTATTATATGTGTACCAAATTTCAGGTCAAAAAGTCAAACGGTTTGCGAGTTATAGGTGATTTAAAATCCTGGACAGACAAACGAACAGCGACAGTAGCATTTTATATATAAAGATCACTCTTGTATACAGTGGTGCCACATTTATGCCAGTAGATGGTGATGTAGAATAAAAAAAAAATAAAAAACATAATCGTTTTGCCTGGAGTTAATAAAAACCTTTGGGTTTTAAACCAAATCAGAAAAAGTGCTGTATAAAAAAATATAATAAAAAAAAGATGACATTTAAAGAGCTTACGCTGGTAAGGATTAGACCTGAGGAAATCAAATACTGTAAATTGCTTTACAGTATACGGGGCCAGAAACCCCAAACCTTTATGATTGTTTGTCATTTCTTACAATAGATAGATAGATAGATAGATAGATAGATAGATAGATAGATAGATA
>JANRMT010062856.1:1347815-1368942 GCA_026402145.1 Polypterus bichir lapradei
ATAGATAGATAGATAGATAGATAGATAGATAGATAGATAGATAGATAGATAGATAGATTGTTGTCATAGAGCACCAACAAAAAGTTTGTCAGAGCATTGCTGTTACCAGAGCCCTTAAACTGTCCCCTTTGCACATGCATATGACAATACTTAGTTTCCATTTACGTTTAATCAGTTCTACCATGTTCACTGTATATTTGAACAAATCTGTATTTATATGTGTACTAGTTCTGTATTTAGTAATTTGTGAAATCTGTACTTTTTTTGACTGAGAATTGTTCAAAGCATTCTGCACCTGCACTCAGTGACAAGTGCTATACAAAAACAAGTTGTATTGTATTTTATTGTATTGTACTGTACAATGTTCATTTAAAACTGATAAGATTTTCTGTTCAGACTCTTTTGCCTTTTTTTTTTAATTGGAAGGCATACAGCAGGGAAAATAAGTATTGAACACATAGCTTAATTTATGGACTTATTTGTTTTTATTTCTTTGTATGTGTGGATTACTTGGGTTGTTACCGACATCTGGTGGAAATGTCATGTCAATAGGCCTATTAGAAATATATTTACTGAACAACGTTGACGGGTTAAATACTTATTTTCCCCACAACACAACATTTTCGCACAACACAGGTGACTCTTTTTCAAATTTACATTTCAACTGTTCTCTTTATGCAGTCAAAACAACAAAGACATTTGGGGAATTCAGAAGAAGGAGGAAAATAAGGGAAGTTCTGAATAAAAGCTCTCCTTGTACATGTATGATGCGTTGTACTTTGTTCTGTAGCGCTGACTCTCTACAATACATGCCATTGATAATGTAGTAATAGAGGAAGTTAAAAGTTTTGAGAGAAACTCTATTTTTTTAAATTCCTCTGGGCAATACAGATATATCTCTCTATTATAATATATATATTATAAATCTTGGAAGGAAACGAGATGTGATTTTTTTGGAGAGACACTTATACGTCCCGCGAGAAAGAGATTTAACCACGCTCGGTGCTGGAAATAAAGGACAAAGAGTAGATGACAAAGTAGAACGTCGTAAAGAATTCAAAAATGTTGGTGCAGTACACATGCAGAGCAGGTCAGAGATAATGGAAGTACGAAAATTCGAAAGTCTCAGAAAAAGGATAGGAAAGATCGCATTAGAGCAAACAAATGGAAATTATTACTCAGTGAAATAACTGAACAGCGGAAGAAATTGAATATATTGTTCAGATTTAAACTTTAAGTCAGAGACTTGTAGATCATCTAATTCATGTTGCCAGCGAGAATTAAAAGATTCCAAAAACGCTGGTGCGGTATGAAGTCCCGTGAGACGGAAACTTTTAACATGAGATTCTTTCAAGTCACGCCCTACTTACAACTATTTTCAAACAAGACCACGGTCATCTAACCTCAGTCGTGTGAATGCCTTTGTCAGACACACTTCCTGCGCTCTTATAAATTTTATCAGGACAATAATTTTATACATTCTAGGTGACACATCAACGACAAAGCGAAGAAGAAAGAGCATGGACGAACATTGAAAAAAAGTCGTTTTATTAATTAGAGAGAAAGAAACGATATTCACTCACAGGCAGATATACGTTGCGTTGTCACAATGTAAGTCCAAACACAGAATCAAAATTCAATGCAATCTTGAAGAAAATTTAATTCCAAATATTGTTTTTACTGAAGTTTTAAAGTAAAAGTGAAAATAATGCATATGTAACAATTCCCATGAAAATAACAATCCTTTTAAATTGTATGTCCGATAAACCAAACCCGGTGGCTGACGAGTGAAGCGAGCAGGGGCCGCAGCCCCTAGTGAGATACATTCTTCTTTCACAATGTCGCTTTATCTCAGCGAGCTGTTTGTTACGTGGGCCTACCCAGTACTAAGCAGCATGTGATTTTAACTCCAGAATGGCCTGAATTTTTTGAGGTGCACATCGCTTCAACAAATTTCTGGAAGCATTCCTAACAGATTCTGGTCCATGCCTTTATTTTAGCCTTGAACCTCCAATTCTACTTCATTCCAAAAATTAGATTAGATGACATTAGATATTAGATAAACTTTATTATTCCCGTTGGAAAATTCAGATGCATACAGCAGCAGAAGCATACAAAGCAAGAATGCTGACTCACAGGACAAACAATAGAGCCAATCAACGATTGTAGAAAAAAAGACTCCTCCTTCCTGGCAGCTTAAGGGGTGGGGCTAAGTGCCCTCACTGGGTGTTTTTTCTGAGCCGTGGGGAGAGTAGAAGAGAATGTTAGTGACAGCACCCTCCCCCATCTGGTCCCGGTGGGTTATAACATACTTCAATCGAGCTCATGAGGAGATCCTCCGACGCACATGCGTGACAACTTAAACTAAACTATAAACAGAAAATAATGAAACACAATCAGAAATAAATTCTGTGTATCCAAAGATTCCAAAATTGTAATACATTTTCGTGTTTCTACATTCTTTAATTCCAGTCATGACTCAGTTAACAACATCCCAACTAATGACGTCGAGCTTAAACAACAGTGCTTACATGGAGATACAATAAATGAAATTGAATAGAGCCAAGATGCGGTCATAAGCGAATATTAGTAACAGTGCTAAAATTGTTACTAATGTGTTATTTTTACAATATTTCAATAATTATTATTAATTTACGTCATGTATGTATTATGCTGATGTTAGCTTAGGTTATTTGAGGTTGGGGTAGCTTGGGGTAGGTGCATACTTGATGCGTCATCACAATGACAATGAATCAAAGGTACGTCCCTGCGTGATGCTGTGGTTTCGTTAGGTTTATGCCGTCCATGTCCACAGAATTCAACAATACAGATATGATGCCTGATATCCAAAGTCAGTGTGGCGAAAATGACTTCAGACACAGAGGCACAACAACACGGTTAATGACAAAATTGACTAACAACGCACTGGCCGAAACCATAAGCCATCATTAAGTAAGACACGACTGTGCACTGTTAAAGTCATAGCTAAAATACAGCAGTTTAAAACTCACTCAGAGTGTCTGGTATCAATACAGATGCTGTTGATATTTGACGGACACTTCCCAGAAATAAAAAAAAAATTTGAGATCATCAGCCTGGTCACAATTTATTTACTGTACATACAGCAGTGGTTAATTACACCAGCATACGGTTGGCAGTCACTATTGAATCTCTCAGCTACTCACTTTGATCGGTGTGTTGTCTTAAATTTTGTTCCTGTTCTTGTGAGGTTTTCTTCTGTGTTGTGGATAACCTGAAATGAAACGTGTCCATAGGAAATAGACACAGGAAAAATAAAATGAGGAGATAAAGTAAAGCTAATAGGAGCAAGCAAAGAGAAGGCAGGATTGTGATTAATTAGAAAATAGAGAGAAGTGATCATCAACACCAGAAAAGCAAACCCACAATTGCAGTCAAAGTAGACGCTGAAGAAAGTTTAACTTATGGACAAAATGTGCATGTGACTTCCTAGTTACATGACCAGCAACCAACCTAGCAACAATTAACATTTATGTAGCAATGCAAAGATTGACTTAAAATGGTGGCAACCACACCAGAGCCAAAAAAAAACAAAAAAACAAAAGAAAGACAATAAAAATTATGGAACACCAGAAAAGCAAATCTGACGATTCCAAAATTGAGCCAACTGATCACTGAGACAACCAAAAGTCAGATTCTGGATCGTATGATTGTCTTGGTGTTGATAGAGTGAGCCTGCAGGCCTCATCACCTTCTAGATTTAGGATTTTGTTGCTATGGAGTGAGCAGATTGCATAGGAATGCTCTGGATGGAGGGTCCTGCCTTTTGTTTTTCTCCTTAATATTCTACCCTGTTAACCCATTGGAACATTTTAATGCTCAGAGGTTGATCATTGATGGCTCATGAAACTTAAAAGAGATTCTCATTTATGTTTCATTTAAGCATTGACTTTGTCACAGATGTTTCATGTAAAATTCCTTAGGAGCTGTAGCTTTAGACAAAAAGGAGACACGAGATACAACTGAATTGTAAAAAGAATCAAAATTGAGAATTTGCTTTGAAAAGCATGTAATTTTTGGGAGGTCTGTTTGTTGTATCTCTTTCAAGACTTCATGATTTTCTTATCCAAGATGACTTACAACATTTGACATACGATTGGTTCCGTTTCTTTTGCTTTCCAAATGGAGCAGAGGCTGATGAAGTGATTTTCTTGTGGTCACACAGGTGTCAGTAGTGGGATTTGAACAAACAATCTCAGGGTTTGAACTCCAACGGCTTAACCACTATGCCACGCTGCCTACATTTTCTTCTAGAATTAGTGTGATCTAATCGGAGCACAGAAATATAAATTGGAGCAGCTAATAGTAATAATCAGAAGCAAGAACTACAATTTTGTAATCATAGTAATGTGTTTTACACTACCGTCCATACATTTCACCGTATATCACTGAGCACACAATACAAATTCTTTCAAATTGAAAACAAAATTCAGGATGCTACTTGGAAGATCTGAGCCCATTGTGTGACTTTGCTGAGAACTTTGCTAAATCTCAAGAGGAGCACTTGAAAGACTACTGTGGTATTTTATCTCAGGAGAAGAATCTGAGGCGCAGGAGGCAAAATGAAAACGTCTCCATTTAATTTCATTCTGATCTCATTGTTGTCTAGGAGAAACCAAAAAGATATCAAGGAGATCTCTTTTTTGAATTTTCATTGCTATGAAAAGTCTTTCTTAACTTCTATGATTGCAATTCTGACACCTGTAAAATTTAGGGTTGTCAGATGTCCCTTACATATGGGACATGTCCCATATTTGATTATTTTGTCCCCCTGTTCCGTACTGACCTTTCAGGGACACCCAAATGTCCCATATTTAGTTCATTTTCAAATTTTGTAATATAATATACAGTATTTTTACTACCTTCTTACGGTACTTAGTTGTAACTTTATAAGTAATTATATTTTCTTTTCTCAGATTCTCTTGATGAAAACAACCTCAATGTAATGAGGAAATGAGTGTTTGCTGCCTGTTTGCAGCTTGTTCAGTTGCTTTGCTTGGCTCTCACCGTTTTGCTCTGCAGCCGCACTGCTGTGCAGGTCTCTATCAGCATTGCCACACACAGCGACTCTCTGTGTTGTTACTACTTGCCATGGCCCACTTTTTTTCTAACTGCCTGTATTAAATAATAATAATATTTCTCTGTTGTCTGTTTTAAATACATATTTTCAAATGATTTCACTTTTACAGATTTTTTTTTAGCTTGTATTGAATAATTTCATATGATTTTACTTTTGTTTTCCTCATAACCCATTAAAATCCTTGCTTTATGTTTTAAACTTATGTCTCTACTTTTATATAATATGTTGGTCTAGGTGTGTAGGGGGCATGTATGCATTTATATATATAGTAATATAGAGAGAGATTTTAAGAGTGTCCCGTATTTCTAATTTTCTAATCTGGCAACCCAAGTAAAATTGTATCCTGAAAGATAAATCATATGGGTATCCTTTATTAAGTTCTCCAATATTTAGCTTCTGACATAAGCATTGCAGCTGCATTTATTCTAAATGTAAGTGTAAAGTTCTGCAACTTTAGTTTGGGATTCAACAATAGCTTGATGTGTTGAAATGATTCCACCGACAACATATCTTCGTTTTTAAAAGTTTTAGTAAAATTTAAAGTAAAAAAGTTCACACAAAAACAGAGAAAAAGTTGATATAGCAAAAAAAATTTTCTTGTTTGAGAAAAGTTTGGTTTAAAGCTTGTATATCTTATTTCATTCTTTAGGTTTTCTTATACAGCTGAACCATTTTAAACAGTCAGAAAATTGTGTACATATCTCATTTGCAAACTGCGAAAGGGGTCTCTCAATCCATGCTAGCCATGAGACTAATTCCAAACACACACTGAGACGCTGAACACACTGTATGTCGAATATAGCAAGAAACTTTTATCTCATATTAACTTTTAGGGAATAAAAGACTATACCATATTCTAATAGCTATTATTCTATTCTAAACACTATGTGAATTTATCTTTAAGCATTAACTTTCTAAGATTGGCTCTTACAAGTATGGTATTGCAGTATCAAAGTTAGTCATAAATGAATGTTACTTTTCAGTCATGTTCAGAGACAAGATTGAAGCAAATGGCAACTATGCAATAGTAATTTAACTTATTTAAAATCAAAATAAGATAAGATTGTAAATGCATATTGAGATACTGGTAATACAACTTACTTGGCCTTGGGTTTTGATTGGACCCTTGGGCTTCAGTTCAACTGGATACTTTATTGTAAAAGCCATCTTTTAAAGGTGCCTGCCATCCTCTAATTTTCGTCTTTGTTATCATTCATCTATTGACTGCACCTACTCAGGACCGTCTTAAGGCATGGGCACGCTGGGCAGTTGCACTGAGGCCCCACTAGCATAGGGACCCACGTTTTTTCTGACACCTATGTATGTTTTTGTGTTGCTATCAAAACAGGGGCCCCAGGGCTCTACTTTGCCCGGGTGCCTATGATGCTGTTAAGATATCCTTGCACCTACTTAATCTGGTGCCACACACACAAGTCTTGGGAGTGTATCACTGGTCTGGGTTTAGGTTCTCATGGGGGGAAGAAAAAAGAGTGAAACACTATCATTAACATGGTTTCTGTTTTCACTAGGATGGGCGAGAAGCTATCGGAAGATTAATGATATGACTTCTGGTGGAATTGACCTACTGGATATACTTACATTTAGGTTCTCCCACTGATAAGTCGGGACTTGCTTTTACCGTATCATTTCTGGTATTTTATAATGTCTGTCGTATAAGTTGAATGCATAAAACTCACGCTATTGGTCCAAGAAATATGCTAATGCCCACCTGAAAGAGTAACCATGGAGCACACAGCCTTTTTTTTCTGAGGGTGCGGCAATACGCTATATCAGCGTGTGTGCCCCACCTCTCTCTCACTCTATTGTGCCTACATGACCACAAGGTAATACACTAATTATTCCGAAGCGACGTTTGCACTGTTTTGTGTTTTTTGTGTCTCACACCCTCATACACCTTTATCGTAAGAGCATCCCTTATCTACGATGGAGCGTTTGATCAGAAGAAAATATGAAGCTGGATTTAAATTAAACATCGTTGAAGTGTCGAAAGAAATTGGTAACTGCGCTGCTGCAACAAAATTCGACATGTCTGAGAAACTGGTGTGTGATTGAAGGAAGCAAGAAGATGTAAAAAACAAAAAAAAAAAAATAAGTGTCGCATTTTTGAACGGGCGTATAAGTTGAGGTCTGATTTTATGATCGATTTTTCGGGTTTCAAGACCCAACTTATACACGAGTATATACAGTAAGTCCCGTCTTTCTGGTCTGCTCAGTACTTATAGACCTGCACCACCTGAAGGCACTATTGACTGTTGGGCCTGTTTTAGAAGAGGACAGAGCTATGACTCTCTAACATATCATTTAAAAGTTCTCTGGTGTAATGACTTATGTTCGTCCATTACTGATCAGTTCTTTAGCAATTTAGGGCATTCAATGGGGTGTACTGGAGGAATCCGAGCCCTTCTTCTTGTATTTTCGGCCCTTTTACAGTGGAAATACAGGACAAGGAACTAATCCCGAATCAAGTGCCAAATGGTACAGCCATTCTTAATGACAAATCTAATGACATTCTGTCTAAAATTGATCCACTAGCCCCACTAAATTTTGGGCATTGGCAGTGGCAGACCAATTCATTTGAACTTGGAGAGCAAGGTTATTAGTGCATCCCCCTCAAGCAGTACCCCTAACAATCTTAATGTAGGCCCAGTGCACAATGCATACATATTCCAAGAATTTAACATACAGTATGATCTTATAAGAGCTGCTATGACATTAAGGGGTGAGCGTCTGATTTTAAAACCTGTGCGGATCAACAGAGTTGTTTGCTTGAATGTTAGGCCCTGAACGATGATGCTGAGTTAGCATTGTCAGCTCTGGGAAATTGTGATGGGCCACTGAGCCTGTCGTTTTCATCGCTTGCTGCACGTTCATCTCTCCCTCTCATTATTTGAGTTTTCATCTGTATCCATTGCTCTTGTTTTTCTGCCTTGTTTGCACAGTTGCTTTCTTCATTGGGTGATCCATCTCTCCACCTCATTAATTTGTTTTTCTTTGTGCTCTTTGTCATTGCAACTTTGACCAAGTGGATTTGTCAGTTGGCTTGAAGCAAATAAGTATGTGACCAGAATCAAAGTGGAAGTAAAGAGAGCTCTATCTTCATGGTTTTATGTGTTCCAACGCATTTGATATGTACTTAAACCATTTTGTAGGAGGATAGCATGTAGGGGAAATAGTCTTGAGGTGATGTGATGTGTTTATGCTGTCAACATGCGCCCTTCTTCAACTTCAAAATTGCAAATAACTAGGAACACCCATAAACTTGCAACTATCTAATCAGCCAATGTGTCAGTAGCACAATGCATAAAATGCATAAAGTCATGCAGGTTCAGGTCAAGAGCTTCAGTGAATGTTTGCATGAAACACCAGACTGGGGAAAAATGTGACCTCAGTGATTTGGACTGTGGCATGACTGTTGGTACCAGACGGGCAGGTTTGAGTATTTTTGCAGCTGCAGATCTCCTGAGATTTACACACACAAACAGTCTCTAGAGTTTGGTCCAAATGGCCTGAAAAACAAAAAAAAAATAGGCTGTGAGCGGCAATTCTGTGGACGGAAATGTCTTGTTGATGAGAGAGGAGAACAGTCAGACAGGTTTGAGTGGTCAGAAAGGCTGTGGTGATACAGATAACCACTCTGTACGGTTGTGGTGAGCAGAAAAGCATCTCGGAATGTGCAACACGTCAGACCTTGAGGAAGATGGGCTGCAATGGTAGAAGACCACTCCTGTCAACCAAAAACAGAAATCTTGGGATGCAGTGGGCACAGGCTCACGAAAACTGGACAGCTGAAGACTGGGAAGAAAAATAAGCCTGCTCTGATGAATCTCAGTTTCTGCTGAGGCATGGAGATGATAGGATCAGAATTTGGTGCCATCAGCACGAATCCATGGACCCAACTTTCTTGTGTCAACAGTCCAGGCTGCTGCTGGTGGTGGTGTAATGGCATGGGATATGTTTTCTTGGCACTCCTTGGGCCCAGTAATAACAATGAGATTTTGCTTGAATGCCATCGGCTATTTGATTATTGTTGCTGACCACATGCATCCCTTCATGACTACAACTTGCCCATCTTCTAATGGCTACTTCCAATTCGATAATGCAGCATGTCACAAAACAAATGTTGTCTCCAACTGGTTTGATGAACATGACAATGAGTTCAGGTGTTCTTCAGAGGCCAGATCTGAAACAAGTAGAACATCTTTGGGATGTGGTAGAAGGGGGAAGCTGAGAAATCTGCAGATACTGTGTGATGCAATCATGCCAGCATGGACCAGAATCTCAAAGGACTGTTTCCAACATCTTGTGAAATCAATGCAACAAAGACCTGAGGAGGGGCATTGGCTCTTTCCAGTATTAGTATTGTGGTCCAAAGAATTTTTCTGATGAGTGTATATTGTCAATAGGATGTACCAGAATGCTTTTAAATATCTTTTGTTTTGTAACATTTATGGACAAATTTCCCCTACACCCATGAGTATTGTGATTATCTGCAATTCTATAAAAGAAAAACCACCACACTCTTTATTTTACAAAGCCCTTTTGTCAACTGAGCACTGCGGTTGTGCAGTCACTTCAGAGATACAGTAGTTAATGATTTTATCTTGCCATTGTGAACTGAAAAGGAGAAAAAAAAAGGTTCTTGCCAAAAATAGATGGTCACCTCTCAGAATTTCCATGTATGCAGATCTGCACTCGTATGCACATTTTGATGTCAGACTCAACGACCGCACTCAATGAAAGAGGGGTCGACACTGACTCGTCTGAGTCGACCACACGTATGCTATAAAAGATAGATACCCTAAACCAAAATGTACATTTTCAAACTTGACATCAAAGAAGAACAATAGCTGCTTTGTTTGTATGTGTAGGCGTGCAACTTTATGTCTGCTGAAGTATGTAACAGCCTTTAGAAGCAGGACATACTTCGGCTACCACACTTGGCTCATCCTTTACTTTTGAATGGCTTAGAAATGAACTAGAATGTATGAAATCGTATTTCTCAGACCTGTTTCTTTTATGCTTTACTTTCTAAACAGTCATTTGGCCCCATTGGAATGAAAAACCAAAAAGGAGATCTCCTTAATTTCTTTTTTAGTTTCACCTCGACAACAATGAAATCAGAAAGAAATAAAATTAAGACATTGTCATTTGTCTCCTGCTTCTCAGATTGTTCTCTTGAGACAAAATACTCACGAGGGTCTCCTCTTGAGTTTCTGCAAAATCACACAAAAGGCTCAGATCTTCCAAGTTGTGTCTTGACATTTTTTTTGCAATTTGAAAGTTTTTGCATTGTGTGCTCAGTAATATGCGGTGAAATGTTATGGAAGGTAGTAATAAAACACTTTACTAGGATTACAAAGATGTAGTCCTCACTTCTGAATGATACTCTTAGTTGCTCTAATTTATATTGATGTGTTCCAGTTAGGTGAGACTCATTCTGGAGGAAAAGGCAGGCAAGTGTAGCACATTGGTGAAGACTTTGGACTTCAAACCCTGAGGTTGGGTGTTAAAATCCCACTGCTGACACCAGTGTGACTGCACGAAAGTCACTTTATCTGTCTGTGCTCCAATTAGTAAAACAAAAGATAACCAATCATATCTCCAATGTTGTAGATTCCCTTGGATAAAGACATCAGTCCAATAATAAGTAAACGATATGAAGTCTTGAAAGAGAGTACAACAATATTAGAAAGAGATATCATAAAATACCCCATGCTTTTTAAACCAAATTCTCAATTGTGACTCCTTTTACATCAGCTGTATCTCATGTCTTCTCTTTGTCTAAAGCTACAGCTCCTAAGAAATTTTAGGAGAAACATCTGTGACAATACTGATTTTTTGATGAAACATAAATGAGTCTCATGAGCCATTAAAGATCAACCTTCGAGAAGTACCATTTTCCTGTGGGGTGGGGAAAGGATTGTAGGTAAGGGATGAGATTGGTAATATCAAAAATAAATCAAAATGAGGAATAAATACTCTTCATAACCAAAATCAGTTAGCTAAATATCTCGTACAAACACATATTGAGAAAGGGGGCTGTCTTAGAGCATGTTGTTTATTTATTTTTGGACTTGAAAGGGCATTTCTCCCAACTCCAGAATGATGTGAATAACAAATTAAAACGCATTCCATGGCTGAAACTTTGTGGATACTTGAACGTCACATTAACATGGAGTTGCCCCCCCAGAAAAAAACAGCCTCCACTCTTCTCTTTCTGCAAGATTGTGGAGTGAGTCTGTGACCATTTGTGCCAGGTACTGATGTTGGAAGTGAAGACCGGGCTCACAAATGGTGTTTCAATTCATCACAGAGGTGTTCAGTAGGACTGAGATCAGGGCTCTGTGCAGGCTACTTGAGGTCCTCCATGTATTTATGGACCTGGATTTGTGTACTGAGGCACAATCATGCTGTCTACTCATGCTGGCAACTAGCTGTTGTCAAAACTTGGAAGCGCACAATTGTCTAAAATGTCTTTGTATGCTGTAGCATTTACTGTAACCAAGGGGCTGAGCCCAAACCCAGCCATTAACCCTCCACCACCAAACATTACAGTAGGCACTATGCAGTCTGGAAGGTAGTGTTCTCCTGCCATCCTCCAAACTCAGGTTCCTCTGTCAGACTGCCAGATAGTATAGTGAAGCAGGATTCATCACTCCAGAGAAGATGTTTCCACTACTCCAGAGTCTAGTGATGACATGCTGTACACCACTCTGGCCAACACTTGCCACTGTGCATACTAATCCTAGGCTTGTGAGCAGCCACTCAGCTATGGAAGCCCATTCCCCGAAGTTCCTGATGTACAGAGCTTGTGCTGATGTTGCTCCTAGAGGCAGTTTGGAACTCAGTTGTTAGTAATGCCATGGAGGTGAGGTGATGTATACATGCTTTACACTTCATCGCTTGATGGCCCAGTTCTGTAAATTTGAGTGGTCTACCACTTTGTGGGTGAACTGTTGTTGCTCCTCAACACACCCACTTCACAATAACAACACTTACAGTTGACCAGAGCAGATCTAACAGAGAAGGCATTTCACATAATGCCTTGTGGTAAAGGTGACATCCTATAACAGTGCCACATTTATGCACCTGTGATGTGTGGGATTTGATCATGTTTATTTTCCAAAAACACAAAGGGTGTGGATGTTTATTGGGGAGTCATCAAAAGAGAGATAATTCAGGACAAAACCCACTGCTTCACTTGGCCTTCTCTACATAGTCCTTTTGGCCAGAGTGTCTCCAACTTTCCTGCCCTATAGAACCACACTAAACTGCCCTCTTTCTTTCTTTCTTTCTTTCTTTCTTTCTTTCTTTCTTTCTTTCTTTCTTTCCTTATTGGCTCTCACCACTATACCTCCATCCAGCTCACTTTCCGGGTTTAGATTCATTTTGACGAGTCCAGAGGCAGCCATTAACTTCCATTCTAGTAAGAACATATACTGTAAAGGATAGATGAACTGAGGAACCTTCCTTGGACTCCACTCTTGGGAAGATCCCTATGGTGTGCAGCACCTTAATCCTTTTGTCATAAACAGTGTCCCAGGTGGCTGGGGGGGCGACCTGGCTGGGACGCCCAGGAGGACCGGAAGAGGGCTTACGCTTTCCTCAGACCACGTGGGGGCGACCGCCCTGGTTGCTATGGGGGCCATGGGTACAGGGCTTTGAAGCTCAACCCTGTAGGGGCCCGTGGTCACCTCCAGGGGGCGCCCGGATGCCTTGGGAGCCCTGGACCTCGGCACTTCCACCACACTGGAAGTGTTAGGGGGAGATGAGCAGGGACACCCGGCGTGCTTCCGGGGGTGCAGCCGGCACTTCCGCCACACTGGGGCGTGTCGGTGGGAGATTGCTGGAACACACCTGGAGCACATCCGGTAGCTTATAAAAGGGGCCGCCTCCCTTCATGAGATGACTTGAGTCGGGTGGAAAGAGGGCGAGGTCTGGGAGGAAATCAGGAGGCAGCCTGAAGAAAGTGAAGGCATTGTGTGTGTTGGCCAGGACTTTGGGGACTTGGGGACTGTGGAGCACTTGAACTGTAAATATGGACTATGTAAATAAACGTGTGTGGGGTGATTTAGACGTGTCTGCCTGTCTGTGTGAGAAGCCAATTTCCACAACATACAATGCTGAAATGTCCATCTCTAACAATTTTATCCAAAGAAATATACCACAGAGTTCTTCTTCCCATGAAATTGGTTACAAGAATCTTCCCCCGCCTGCATGTCCATCTGGTTCCTTTAATTTGCCCAAATCTTAAAGGACAAATTCAGTATCTTTTGAGTCCAAGTTATATCTTCACAATTACAATATATTAATTTACCCCATTAAATTGCATTCTAAAGTTAAGCATATTTTATCATTTTAAAAACAGAGCTTATGGGGGTACCGGGATCCTATTGTGGAAACAACTTGCAGAAAATAGTGTTATAAATAAACAGTTTGCAGTTATGGTGCCGTCATAAAAGTGGAAAACTGCTGATGTTTTGAAACAACTAGATGTGTTGCAGCATAAATATTTTAATGATAATGATGGCAATCAGAGATAGTGACAATCAGTTGGATGCTATGGAACCTGTAGGCTCTGGTGCTGATGCAGATAACTGCCCCAAAGGTGATTCTTCATCACAAGACATCCAACTTGTCACAACTGTCAGGACAGCACTATATGGACATTCCGCTCACATACTGAGCTCAGAAATTCACCAACTACCAAATGTGCTCAGTGCATCAAAGAAATATATCTGTGGCCCATGTGCTTCTAACCTTGCCCTTGACATAGCGCCTTACTTCTAGGACTCTCAAACAAATTGAGACTTTTACAAGTTGCTTGTGAAAAAGAAAAAGTAATTAAGTTTCTTTACATTTTTGACAATTACTATTGATAATACAACTGTTAATTTCTAATAAATCTCTTTATTTTTACAAGTTTTGATAGAGTTCATTATTTACATGAATATGTGTAGACCCTGTCAATCTATACGCCGGTGTCCTGGTGATGCATATTTCAGCAATCAATGTGTTAAGACCTGAATTAATTGCTAGAAATCCAAATCAAGTTGTTAGTAGGGAAGCTGCTACCTGTTGCTTTTGTTGTTTTCTCCTTCATCGTCAACTGGTTGTGGTTTTTTTTAGACTGGTTTCTGATAAGGTCAAAGTTTGCAGCGTATTCACAGCTGCTTATTTGTAAGGGCCTGTAGTATATTTTATAAGTTATACCCTGATAAGTGTTATTAAACTTGGTCATTAACTTGCAAGACAAAATTCCGCGTTTTAATCTCATTTGACTATTGCTCAGGCTAAGGTGAGAACACCCTGCAAATTTACTGGCAAACAAGGTACACTCTTCACATCGGTTGCACTGGATGGGACAAAACCGCATTGCTTAAAGGCCTCTCTAAATGGCACATTTGCACAATGTCACTTTTATTATAACCCTTGTATACACAGGACTTTCAACAAACACTATTGCATACCTGGGGTCGTTAGACACCCGCCATACATTTATATTTGAATCAAGCCACAAATAACTAACTGTCCAAACTTTTATTGAAAACTCTTTCCTGAACATTTTACTTATTTTTAAACTAACCTTTAATACTCAGTTACTTGTAATGTTTAACTACAAGTACACAATCATTTTTTAAGAAAGCACATTTCTTCAGTTTTGATGTCACTACACTGGTTACCTGTGTCATTCAGGATTGACTTTAAAATTCTGCTTATGGTTTACAAAGCCTTTAATAATCTCGTTCCATCTTATATATCGGAGTGTCTGACATTTTATATTCCAAATCGTAACCTTAGATCTTCAAATAAGTGTCTGCTTAGAATTCTAAGAGCTAAACTTAAAAGAAGTGGTGAGGCGGGCGGCCTTCTGCTGTTATGCACCAAAAATCTGGAATAGCCTGCCAATAGGAATTCGCCAGGCTGATACGGTGGAGAACTTTAAAAAACTGCTGAAAACACATTACTTTAACATGGCCTTCTTATAACTTCATTTTAATTTAATCCTGATGCTCTGCATATTCAATTAATTTTCATTACTATTCATGGTGGCTCCAAAATATGTACTAACCCTTACTCTCTCTTCTGTTCTTTGTCTGGTTTTCTGTAGTTGCGACCTGCGCCACCACCACCTGATCAAAGCACCGTGATGTCCCTACATTGATGGATTAAAGGCCAGAAGTCCACGTGACCGTCACCATCATGTCCTTCCATGAGAACCCTGAATACAATAAAGACTGATCATTGATGTTAGGTAGAATGTCTAGAGGGGGTTGGGTGGTCTCATGGCCTGGAACCCCTGCAGATTTTATTTTTTCTCTAGCCGTCTGGAGTTTTTTTGTTTTTTTCTGTCCTACTGTGGCACGCGGCTGGGGGTGGTACCCAGCCGGGATGCTCAGGAGGACCGGAGGAGGGCTTGCGCCTCCTCCAGAACACGAGGGGGTGACCACACTGGTGGCTTTGGGGACCACGGGTACAGAGCTTTGAAGCTTAGCCCTGTAGGGGCCCTTGGTCACCTCCAGGGGGCGCCCCAATGCCTACAGAGCCCTGGCCCTCAGCACTTCCACCTGTGGAAAAATAATAAACAGTTTGATCAATCTGGTGTACGTGACAAAATCCATGCAGACCCTGTCTTGTCGATAGTGCACATGACAAGTGCAACTTCTTGTTTCTCCTAACGAACAAAAAACCACAAGTGACCAAGTGGTGAAATTAAAGGATGTTGTAAATCCTGATCCAAGCAAAATGTTGTAAGATGTAACGGTTTGAAATTCTTGTGCAACTAAAGTCATAAGACAAAGGCCCTATAAAAAATGTGGGACACCGACCCCTCGAGGCAGATGAAGGGCAGGTGTCCTAGGACTGTGCTTCTCTGTCATTTTACCTTTGCCTGGTGTGTATTAATAAAAGATTTTTTACTAACTCTAATTATATCTCTCTGTCTTCAGTCACAAGAAACGACACTATAGAAAAAGTGTTCACACACCACACCCGGAGGTGCTGGGGGGAAGATGACCAGGGACACCCAGAGTGCTTCTGGGTGCGCAGCCGGTACTTCTGCCACACTGGGGAGTGCCGGCGGAAGATTGTCGGGAGGCACCTGGAGCACGTCTGGGTGGTTATAAAAGGGGCCCGGGAGGAGAGGAAAGGAGGCGGCCTGAAGAGAGTGAGACATTTTGGTTAGGCCTGGACTTAGGGGGAGTTTTGGGGTTGTGTGCTTCACTGTATGTAAATATGTAAAATAAACGTGTGTGGGTTTTTGAACCATCGGTGTCTGCCTGTCTGTGTCCGGGCCGGCTTCCACACTACATAAAATAAAAAAGATAGAAACACAACTTTAATAAACATATATAGATACAAATAAATCCTAAAAAAGCTGGTTTTGTTTGAGCACAGTTTACAAACACAGCACTCAAAATGTGCATGTAAAAAACTGACACACTACCGTATCTAGGGTCACTAGCGACCCTGTATGTTTTAGGTGAATAAAGGATAATAATAAAATAATTTTAAAAGATGTTGGCATATTTTTAGTAGCAAATTATTACAGATGAAATGAATGAGGCATACCTGGGGACCTGTGTCCACACTGTGTCACATGAACCCATGAGAGCTGTAACTGTGACGTTACAGTTTGATTTGTACACAAGGGTTTTGAGCTTAAAACAAAAATGGACTTTTCAGGTACATTTTTTAAGACTGACTATGCTGAGAGTGGGACAACATGGATTCTGTCGGACCGTCAATGTATGCATGTGCACTGAACACACTACAGTAGTAAAGCATCTAACTGACGTATTGTTAATGTATGATGTAAGAACAACAAGGCCGATCCTGGGACTAAGAGATTTAAGCTCTGAGGAGAGATTGAAGGAGTTGAGCCTTTTCAGTTAGAGAAAATGTTGAGTAAGAGGTGACATGATTGATGCATTTAAAGTTATGAAATTAATGCAGTGCAGTATATCTCAGCTATTACTTAAAAATAAATGCAGCAGCAAGAACACAAAGACACAGTTGGAAACGTGTTAATGGCAGATTTAGCACAAATGTTGTAGAGATTTTTCTTCATGCAAACAACCATAGACACTTGGAAAATTACCATATTTACGCGTGTACCACGCGCACATTTTTTCCCGAAAATTAGCATTAGACAATCAGGTGCGCGTCATACACGAGGAAACTTCTTCTGGTTGGGTTCGCTCACTCGCTCTCTCTCACTCACTTGCTCGCCCACTTGCTCGCGCACTCGTGCTCTCTCTCTCGCTCGCTTGCTTGCGCTCTCGCTCGACAGTGCTCGCTCTCTCTCTAAACGCTTCCTATACAATCACAACGTGCGTCGTACATGGGGTAAAACTTTTTTCACGATTTTCTTTGTAAAAATTAGGATTACACAAGGGCTCGTGGTACACGTGTAAATACGGTAATTGCCAAGCACATGGTGGAGAGGAGGTCTTCCGGGACTTTCAGATCTCAACTTGATATTTATGGACAATCTAGATGTTAAGGATGGACCAGCTCACAACCTTTCTAACATTCTCATGTTCTAATGTGCAGGATTCACTTTGACTTTCATTTTGTACTTTGCAATGTGTTATTGGTCTTGTTATTTTATTTTACCATCAATCTGTGCTACCTGTCTAGGACGGGTTGAAAACTCAATAATCAACGTAGACCGCAGTGTTAACGTTTGCAATGCATCCTCTTTTTCGAGTGTATTTTGTAATGCATGTAGTAATAAAATGCATTGCATTTGCCGTTGCAACAGATGGCACATCACAAACATTTGTAATAAAAAAAATACTCTGTGTAACTTAATTATACATCTATTTTGCGTATATGTGTTGTCACAAAACTCACAATGAGACATAGCAAGGTTTGGGGCAGCCACCCATATAATTTGGTATCCTGGCTGCAAATTGTCTTTTAAATGATTGCACTGCTGTGCACAAAACCGAGTCCAATACAGAACTGAGGGAATAGGGAAAAGGTGGAGGCTTTTAAAGGGGGAGACAGGAAGTGAGATCAAAGGGGTCGGGCTCATGTAGGTCTTCTGCCATTGGTGCGAACCCAGACGTGACATCACAGGGGCCGGAGCCGGCAAGTTCTCCTTCCATAGGCTCGGTCCCGGAAGTGACGTCAAGAGAGCCAGGTGGAATCTCCTGTGAATGGTCTGCAGGCAAGGGAGATAAAGAGTCACATCCCGGTATGACTCAGAACTGCCCTTACTCAAGCCCTTTAGCTTCCTCCCATGCGCACATGTGTGACAGTGCATTCTTTATTTTTATGTACTATTTTTGCAGTATCATTCTTATTTAATTTTAAGTTGTTTTTCTTTGTGTGCAACTATTTCCTTGACACCTTAAAAGGCACTTTGTACTAAAGCAGTGTTTCTCAACCTTGGTCCTGGGGGTCCGATGTGGTTTCAGGTTTATGTTCCAACAAGATTCCTAATCAATGACAACACATGATGGCACTGATCTCATTTAATTAGCTGCCATTATTTTTCTTATATTCTACATTCAGAAAAGCACAACAGCATGATTTTTACATTTATAAGACATTTAGAAATATTTCTGCTTTTGCTATTGATTTAAATGCTTAACTCTCTTTGGTTGATTTCATTATAGTTTGTCCTTTCTCTGTGCTGTTTTATCTACTAGTAAATAATGGATTAATTAAACAATTAGAACAGCTAGAAAAGTAGAATGAAAATCAAGATGAAAGTATCGTTAAAAAGAAAAAAATACATTATTCCCATATAACTGCTTGGTACATTTATATATATATATATATATATATATCTATACTAATAAAAGGCAAAGCCCTCACTCACTCACTCACTGACTCACTGACTGACTGACTAACTGACTGACTGACTCATCACTAATTCTCCAACTTCCCGTGTGGATAGAAGGCTGAAATTTGGCAGGCTCATTCCTTACAGCTTACTTACAAAAGTTGGGCAGGTTTCATTTCGAAATTCTACGCATAATGGTCATAACTAGAAGCTATTTTTCTCCATTTACTGTAATGGAGTTCAGCTGGAGGGGAGGAGTTTCGTATGACATCATCACGCCTCTGACGTAATCACGCATTACGTAGAAAGCCAGGAAGAGCTACAAAACGCGCTTTAGAAAACATGCATTATATAATTAAGAAGGCAGCGAAACAATTAGAAGCGAGCGAGTGACATATAAATCCATATTCAGCGGCTCACGTGAACTGACGCAGTGCGCAGACAAAAAGTAACAGTTCCAAAGAGTGCTGAACAAAAACCGAATTACACTGCTACGCTCAAATAGATAAACCACACGCAGTGGCGCGATAGTAAAGCACGCGCCCACGTCCGAGGTTCGATTCCCGAGAGGGGATTCACTAAGTATGTACGCGCGCTTCTCAATTTATTTTAACCTCGCATCCCCTTAGTTTGAGATGTATGAAAACGCATGCGGTTAACGCAGAAAGACAGATCACCTATTGAAGCTTCATGAATAATGGATACTTTATTCGCGATCAATGATTATTTTGGTAAAGCCATACTCAGTGTATTCATTAGATGAACGGTAAAAAAGTAAGAGCGAGGGGACGGTAACTTACTGAAGCACACAAGCAAAACCACAATAGCACGCGGGCTCGATGTACTGTAGTTCTAGATCTGACTTGCGCGATCACATTCCAAAAAATATTTCTTTTCAAGTTCTATTTAGTTCATATGAGTCAAACTCAAGGCCCACGGGCCACATCCGGCCCGGCGTGTAATTATATCCGGCCCGCGAGATCATTTTATATACTGTATTATTGTTATTAATGGCCCGGGGATATGAAGCGCTGGTAACACAATAAACTACAGATCCCATAATGCAGCGCTTCAGCTGCCTTGCCGAACACTTAACACGTTAATCAAGTCTAGCTTATGATACTGTAAATTATTGCGAAGCTAGCCCACACGATGCCGAAGAGAAAAGTTGATTCTGAAAATAGAGCCTTTAAAAACCGATGGGAGGCCGAGTATATGTTTACTGACATTGCCAGTAAACCCATGTGTCTCATTTGTGGAACGTGTGTACAAAAACTGGGGTCTCCTTCCCAGCAAAAGTTGAGCAGCCGGCGCGCTTCTGCCTTAAATCAAAGTCAGCACTTTTAATTTTTTTCATCCTCCCCCTGAGCTATAGCCCAGAAAATTGCAAACACGGGACCCCTTTTCTACACCACGGCAAAATAATATTAAGGCGATTCACACTTTCTTTTGCATGTATACGATTATAAAGTCCTCAGCTCGGATTATGAAGACACGCACACGAGTGAAGGACTGACAGTGCCATCACAGCCGATTAATGGCAGAGACGTCTCACCAGTCTACACAAGACCCACCGCGACTGTCCCCAAAAGGCGATCATAACGTCACCGAACACATCTCTCTATACTATATAAAAGAAAAATGCAACTTTCCTTTCTTTACACCTTTTTTCATTTTATCCCAAACCAAAGCCTTTCTCTCTTAACACTGCAGAGGACACAAAACAATTTTTCTTTAATTACTGGTAATACCATTAAGGCACATTACCAGAGGCAGAAATTTGAACGTTCACATAGAAAATGTAATTTCTATACCACAGCCGTCGTGTAGCGCCTTTCAAAAGGGATCAACTACCGAGAGATGATCCATATACATTTTAGCTGCTGTTAGTACTACTTACCTGTTCTGTTATACCGTCTTTAAAATGTAGTTTACCCGCAACCACTCGAGTAGTGCTTAATGTACCTGTACTTCTTAAAACGTTAATGTTTTACTGTTTAATAACTAATAGACTATATTTTATTATTTTTCCCTTGCACTCAGTGACCAAAGCTATACACACACATATAGACATATACATATATATACACATATATATACCTGTGTGTATGTTTGTATGTATGTGTATATATATATATACACACACACCTATCTACATTTTATATATATATATATATATATACACACAC
>JANRMT010062856.1:1414415-1426413 GCA_026402145.1 Polypterus bichir lapradei
GCTGTCTTAGGCGTCTCACAGTGTGGACATGGCAATTTATTGCCCTAGCCACATCAGCAGTCCTCATGCCTCCCTGCAGCATGCCTAATGCACGTTCACGCAGATGAGCAGGGACCCTGGGCATCTTTCTTTGGGTGTTTTTCACAGTCGGTAGACAAGTCTCTTTAGTGTCCTGCGTTTTTAGAACTGTGACCTTAAATGCCTACTTTCTGTAAGCTGTTAAGGTCTTAACGACCATTCCACAGGTGCATGTTAATTAATTGATTATGGTTAATTGAACATGCATGTAAAACATTGTTTAAACCCTTTACAATGAAGATCTGTAAAGTTATTTGGATTTTTAAAACATTATTGTTGAAATACACAGTCCTGAAAAAGGGACGTTTCTTTTTTTGCTGAGTATATATGTACAGTATATTAAAGATAGCAGTAACCCCAACACTGACCCCTGCTGGTCACCACTCTTAACATCGGCCAATTGTGATGAGGTTGCTCACACCATCACTCTCTGCTTCTTGTGTCTGAGCCAATTCTGCACCCATTTAAAAACATCATGCTGAACTCCCACTTCTTTTAATTTGATACCCAACCTCTCATGTGGTACCTCATAAAATGCTTTGTGAAAGTCAAGATAAATAATATCATAGGCACCAATTGATTGTATCCTTTTATTTCCTCCTTATAGAATTCCTGCATGTTGGTAAAACATGATCTTCCTCCTCTCAACCCATGCTGACTGTTCAGTTAAACTTCTGTTTCTTCACATGAGTTGATCAATCTTCTCCATAATGATTCCTTCCATTAATTTAACTGTAGTGCACATTAAGCTTACTGGCCTGTAGTTGCCTGGATCTGCCTGGTCATCCTTTTTTATAAAACAGGATAATATTTGCCATTTTCCAGTCCTTCTGAATTTTCCCAGGGTTCAGTGACTTCCTAAAAATATGCATCAACGGGATATATATGTGGTGGCACGGTGGGTAGCGCTGCTGTCTTACAATTAGGAGACCCGGGTTCGTTTCCCAGGTGCTCCCTTTGTGGAGTTTGCATGGTCTGTGTGGGTTTCTTCCCACAGTCCAAAGCCATGCAGGTTAGGTGCATTGGTGATTCTAAATTGCCCCTTGTGTGTGTGGGCTGGCACCCTGCCGGGGCTTCGTTGGCTGGGATTGGCTCCAGGTGACCCTGTAGTTAGGATATATCAGGTTGGATAATGGATGTATAGATTAAAGTATTCACTGTTTTTAATATTAGTTTTTTTAGCCCTTTTCACACTTGCACAATGTATTTACTTATTGCTAATGCACTAAAAACCTGAAATAGCCAATGAACAATTGACTCCTATATGTGTAAGTGGAGGGATGGCATGGTGGTGCACCGATTAACATATCAAAAATCCAGAATCTTAGGTCTAAATCACAATCCACAGCGAGTAGTCAGCGCTCTACGAATAATCACCTTGATAAGGACCGCTAAAACGAGAAGTACGGTTTATTTGCGAGTTTTATAATTTATAGTATTTTGAATAATCTGTATTGACCCACACAACGCATTGGATACGCACGCGCCATGTGCACACATAGGAAGACACACACACACACGGACACACACACACACACACGGACAAGCATTGTGTCTGCAGGCAAGTGCGTGTTTGAGTACAGGGCTTTTGTTCTGTAAGTAAAAACTATACAACTAATTTCAGCAAGACTGAACTTCCAAAAAACCGGATTTGAATCAAAATATGGGTGAAAAACATAAGAACTAAAACGAAAAAATAAAACAACAACTCCGGGCTTTGTACTTCAAACAACCATGAAATTGAAGTTAATCAGGTTAACTGCACTGTTTCTTCCTCTTATGTACGGTAAGCGCTTTCTTAAAACTGCGTTTTTAATGTACGGTGTTTTCTTTTTCTTTTTGATTTGTGTACATTTCAACGGTATGCCTTTTATTTTTCATTTGTCACCTGCTTTACGCACCGCTTTATACAGTATATATGGATGCAAAGGTTTATGATAAGGTTTGAATATTTGTAGCTGGAAATCAAGAAAGGGAGCAAATGAATCATGTATCTTAAACTCGTTTTTTATTTCTAAGCTTTCGATTCCTACCAGGAATCAACATTAGAGGAAAATAAATAGACATACAGCAATCCAATGCCGTATATAGCATATAAGACGCCATTAACAGACGTTAGGAATGAAATCCACATATGCAGCATTGAAAAGACGAACATGTAACTAATAAATATGACTTTATGACAAACACCCTCTGAACCCGACCTCATCAATCTCTCCTTTCTCTCATTAATTCTGCTTTTGGCTATACCACTTGGGCTGTCGCTTTGAATGACCTGCCATGTTGTCTTTTTATTTTTTTCGGCAGTGTAAGATGATTTTATAAAGCATAGACTGATTTAACGGGTTTATAATCTAAAGGGTCGAGACAGGTGCTGGAGATCGCGCTGCCGTTGCTTGTCGGTGTCAACGTGCACTTTTCCTTTTGTTAGTCTTTTTTTATTTTATTTTTTCGAAGGATAAGCTAATGTGACCTGAGACCACACCCGACTCAACCTACTGATAGATCCATATATGGCTAGCGTGAAAACATCAAGAACCAAACTTGGACGGGATTTCAGTCCATTTCAGGACCCGTTAACTCGAGCACGACCACTCAGTCACAGTGTACCATAGTCAATCAACACCCCCATTTAATAATAATAATAATAATAATAATAATAATAATAATAATAATAATAATAATAATAATACATTTTATTTATTTGTAGGCGCCTTTCTAAACACTCAAGGACACTGAACAATAGATAAAACACACAACTAAAATACAAAAATTAAAATTAGACAGAGCAATTGTAATCAAAGAGAAAAGCAGTCTTAAACAAATGAGTTTTAAGTTTATATCTGAAAAGTGAGAATGATTCAATATTTCTAAACTCATATGGTAGTGAGTTCCAAAGCTGGGGAGCAAAGCGACTGAATGCTCTGCTCCCCATAGTGGTAAGACGGACGAAGGGGACAGTCAAGTGGATGGAGGAAGAGGATCTAAGGGTACGAGAGGGAATGGCAACATGGAGGAGGTCAGACAGATCAAGGTTGTGGGGAGCCTTAAAAGTCAGTAGGAGAATTTTGAATTGAATGCAGAACTGAACTGGAAGCAAGTGAAGCTGCTGCAAGACGGGAGTGATGTGGTGAATAGAGGGGGTTCTAGTAATGATGTGGGCAGCTGAATTCTGGACCAGTTGAAGCTTATAAAGAGATTTGTGAGAAAGACCAAAGAAGAGGAATTGTAATAATCCAGACGAGAAGTGACAAGGCTATGAACAAGGAGAGCAGTGATGTGGGGAGTGAGGGAGGGGCGAATACGATTAATGTTACGCAAGTGGAAATATGAAGACCAGGAGATGTTATTTAAATTGGACTGATAAGATAAAGTACTGTCAAGGATGACAGCTGTGAGGAAGGGGAGACAGAGGAATTATCAATAACAAAGGAAAAATGATCAGTTTTGCATAATGTTGATTTTGTGCCATTGAGGAGAACCTCAGATTTGTCACTATTTAATTTAAGAAAACTTGAATAAAACCAGGATTTGATTTCTGCTATGCAATCAATAAGTGAAGAGGGTGGAAAGGAAAGAGTGGGTTTGCTATGAGATAGAGCTGGGTGTCATCAGCATAACAGTGGAAGCTAATGTTATATTTACAAAAGATATTTCCAAGGGGAAGGAGGTAACTAATGAAAAGGAGGGGCCCCAGTACAGAGCCCACCTGAAGTAACAGCGGTGGGTTGGGATGTGAAAGTTTTAAGCTGAACAAACTGAGTGCGGCCTGAGAGGTAGGATTTAAACCAATCTAGTGGAGTGTGGGTAATGCCAATCGAAGATAATCTATTGAGAAGAGTAGTGTGACAAATAGTGTCAAAGGCTGCACTCAGATCAAGGAGGATGCGAACAGTAATGAAACCAGAATCAGCTGCCATAAGGAGGTCATTGGTAATTTTTGTAAGTGCCATTTCTGTACTGTGGAGGAGACGAAAACCAGACTGGAACTGTTCATACAGATTATTTTGAGATAAATGAGAATGAAGTTGAATAGCCACTATTTTTTCAAGAATTTTGGAAGTGATGGGTAGATTAGAAATAGGTCAGAAATTACTGAAATTAGTTGGATCGGCACCAGGTTTTTTCAGTAATGGGGTTATTGCAGCAGTTTTAAAAGATGAAGGAACAGTACCAGTAGTGAGAAAAGGATGGATTATAGCAGAGATCAGAGGGACCAGAGAGGGTAGGCAGGCTTTGACCAGAACTGTAGGGACTGAGTCCAGTTGACAGGTGGATGGCTTAGACTTACAGACGAGATCTGAGATTTCTGAGAAGGTAGGAAGCTGAAAAGAGGAAAATTTGTGAGTTGGTGGGTGAAATTCAAAAGAAGTACTGGAGTAATCCGTACCAAAAGACTGATGAATCTTCTGGATTTTTTCATTAAAAAAGGACATAAGGGAATTGTAAAAATCAGTTGAGTAAAGATGAGAAGGTAAAGAATCTGGGGATTCTGTGATATTGTTAAATAGTGAAAACAATGACTTGATGTTGCCTTCATTGAAAGAAATAATGTGAGTATAATAGATTTAGTTTGGGCAATACAGTCTTTATAATAAAGTATATGATTTTTGTACATCTCTTTTTGAACAAAAAGTCAATTTTTTTATATAACCGTTCAAGTTGGCTTTCAAAAGCCGAAGTTCAGGCATGAAACAGGGAGCAGAAAAGGAGAAAGAAATAGATATAGTTTTTAATGGAGTGACAGAGTTAAGAATACCATTAAGTCCAGTGTTATAGTGTGAGACCAGTTCTTCAGGAGTGGATAAATTATGAATGTCCATAAGGGAATCAATACTAGAGGGAAGAGAGTCTAAGTTTGTAGCGGGGCCACATAGTTAGTGTTAAATGTCAGTTCTGAGTGCGTCTCATTTCATTGTCCCGTTTGCTGTTTTGTATGTGTATCAGTTAATGCCGTCCCCGTAAAGGAGGACGGATGATGGAAGGAGACCACAGCCGCAAACCTGGAAAACACCTGTTCTTAATTAATCAATCACAGCCGTCACAGACTATTTAAGTAATGGGGAAGGAAGGAGAAGGAAGACCATTTTTTTTTCTTCAACCACTTTTCAACTTGCTTGCTGTTTTTTCACATCGCGCCTTTTCACCAGTTTGCTTTTCATTTTGCCGGAATGTCTTTCAACCTCCATCTGTTGAGACCCCGGGGTCGATTCGCCATACACCGAGGAATCACGGTGAGGTTGCTCCAATCGCCGGGAAAATCAAACAACGCATTTACCGCTAGTTCAGTCATCCGTATTCTGGACAGTTTTATAACCGGACTCAAGTTCACAATCATTCAGTTTATCAGTCATTTTGTTATTCGTGTTGTGTGTTATATGTTACAGGGGCAAGGGAGGGTTTTTGTTGTATTTATATTTGGTGCTTTCTTGTTGTTGCTGGGGTGGAGGGATATTTCTATTTATATCTGTTTTCTGTTTTTTGCATGTCTTGTCTTATTTAATACATTTAATCCGTTTTACGTCCTGATTTTGTGTACTTATATTTACACCGTCGATTGTGGGGAAAAGTTTAATTGGTTAGAAGTACGGCTTGATTATTTCTCAGTAAATTATCCAGGCCACAGGTCTTGGAGGTGTAGCTGCCGGCTGGGTAAAGGGGTCGGCCGTTACAAGTGAATATTCTTAATATTACGGAAAGACGTGAGACGGGAATGCTTAGTGTTGGAAACTACAGGTTTAATATTGAATGAAATAAGAAAGTGATCAGTTATGGGGAGTTCATCTGCAGTACAATCAAGCAGGGAAACCCCAGAACAACAAATCAAGTCCAAGATCTGTCCTTTGGAATGAGCAGGAAAATTTAGCCCACTGCCTAGATGTAATGCAGTTGAACGCTGTCTCACAGTCCTGCTGTGAGCAGGGCTGCTTGTAAAGCACTTTGAGCTATGTTATCTGTATGAAAATGTGTGTATATATATGTATATGTATATGTATATGTATATGTATATGTATATATGTGTATATGTATATATATGTGTATATGTATATATATGTGTATATGTATATATATGTGTATATGTATATATATGTGTATATGTATATATATGTGTATATGTATATATATATGTGTATATGTATATATATATGTGTATATGTATATATATGTGTATATGTATATATGTGTGTATATGTATATATGTGTGTATATGTATATATGTATATATGTGTGTATATATATATGTGTATGTGTGTATATATGTATATATATGTATATATATATATATATATATATATATATATATATATATATATATATACACACACATATATTTATATGTTGCTGTTTTCATTTTTATTTTTTTATTGTTTGAATTCACAAAACAATCTACAGAAAAAAAAAACCCTTTTGTATAGAAAAATGGCAATAATATACAGTTTAAAAATCAGGATATTTGTAATTTTTATTACAATATCTGTTTTGTGGAAACCATCTAATACATTAATAGTGTAGACCTGTTGAATCTGGAACTGAGAGGGACACGCTTCTCAGGTAGTTGTGGACTAAGCAGGCGGGAATACCTGGAGAAGCCCCTCTCACGTGCAGACCTCGTGCTGCTACACTGCTTTCTCCTTAGAAATGCATGTTCTCGAGAGAAACACAAACTCATCTAACAGGACAGTCAACAGGTGTATGGTAGTCTGGTTTGCCATGCCTAAAATGAACTGTCATGAGTGTGATTGAGGGATCCACCAGCGTTAGTGCTAAACCAGTCCTCCATCTTGTGCTCGCTAGTCTGTTCTCATCCCACTGCTGACACCAGTGTAGTAATCGGGTTAAAGGAATTAGCCTCATTCAATTGCTGGTGTGCAATCCTAAAGTAACTGTTGGCATCTTTTGTCACCACTTATGTCATGCTGCTCAGGTGTTCTGAGGCTCCACACACTCTCAGCTGCTTTGTCCCTTTACCCATTCATTATTACAATATCTTTGATATAGTTAATACAATAAACTAAAAAAAAAATTTAGAAGAATTAAGTGGATAGAACTGGCCAGCTTTTTTGGGCTAAATGGCCTGTTCTCGTCTTGTTCTAATACAGAACAATTATGCAAGAAATATGCATTTAGATTTCACAAATACTCCCTCTTCCCAAAGTCCAATTTACTGTGTTATCAGACTTTTCCTGTCCTTAAGTTTATTTCCTCTTTTCCACTAAACTTTTTCCTGTTATGTACGAAGAAAGGAATTCAGTTGGCATTGATGGGATTCTCAGATCTTGAGCAACTCTTGGGTCCTAGTGTCACAGAATGATTTTCAAACAATAACTGCATTAATGTCAGTTCTAATCTTAAGTATGCTCTTCCATGGCATTTTCTTTCTTTATCGTGTCAAAGGCCGCCTTCATTGTTGGTGCTCTACATTCAAGCCATGAACAGGGGTGCATCTGCTATGACAATTTTGAAGTTTAAGCTTCACGGCTCCTAATCCCAGAGAGGCCCCAGAAGTGACTTTAGTCTACATTGCCTAAAATGTCTGGGTGTCTAACATATGAGAAGGAGTTTAAATAATAATAATATTGATAATGGGTGGCACGGTGGTGCAGTGGGTAGCGCTGCTACCTCGCAGTTAGGAGACCCGGGTTCGCTTCGCGGGACCTCCCTGCGTGGAGTTTGCGTGTTCTCCCCGTGTCTGCATGGGTTTCCTCCCACAGTCTAAAGACATGCAATTTAGGTGCATTGGCGATCCGACATTGTCCCTAGTGTGTGCTTGGTATGTGTGCTTGGTATGTGCCCTGCGGTGGGCTGGCGCCCTGCCCGAGGTTTGTTTCCTACCTTGCGCCTAGTGCTGGCTGGGATTGGCTCCAGCAGACCCCCGTGACCCTGTGGTTAGGATATAGCAGGTTGGATAATAGATGTATAGATAATAATAATATAGCATAATTCAATAAAAAATAATAGTTAAAATAAAAATTAACCTTGCTGCTGGTTGCAAAAGTGGCCCCCATAACAGTTCAAGCTTCAGGACTCCAAAAATGTAGGTCTTCCCCTGGCTTTTAAGTATTTTGGAGATGTTAATAGTGTGAGCTCTATTTTAATTTCAATATTTTCTTCTCCAAGAAAAAGATCCCAAACACCAGTCTGACAGATCACAAACAGTCTTTAGTGGGCCGATGTGTTTGTCAGAGATGACTATCAGCAGAAGACTTCATGAACAGAAACACAGAGGACACACTGCAAGATGAACACCACATAAACAGGATGGCCAGATTATAGTTTGTGGAAAAACACTTAGCCTGTAGAATTCTGTGGGCAGATGAGACAAAAATGAACCTCATCAGAGTGATGGCGAGAGAATAGTGTGGAGACGACAAGGAACTGCCCAAGAGCCAAAGCAGACCACCTCATCTGTTAAGCATTGTGGTGCTGAGGGTGTTATGGCTTGGGAATATATGGCTGCCACAGGTCCTGGCACGCTTCTGTTCATTGATGATGGAGCTGTTGATGGCAGTGGTATAGTGAATTATGAAGTGTATAGAAACATCTGATTTGCTTAAGTTCAAGGCCTCCAAACCCATTGGACGAGACTTCATCCTACAACAAGGTAATGAGCCAAACAGACTGCTGAGGCAACATAGAAGTTTATCGAAGGTAAGAAATGGAAAATTCTTGAAATGGCGAAGCCAGTCACCCGATTTAAATCTAACTGAGCAGGCCTTCTATATGCTGAAGAGAAAACCTAAAGGGATGAGCCCCCCGAAACAAGCAGGAGCTGAAGATTGCTGCATGAGAGGCTTGGCAGAGCATCGCCAGAGAAGACCCTCAGCAGCTGGTGATGTCGATGAATGGCAGACTTTATTAGCAGTCATTGCATGCGAGGGATACTCGACAAACTAATAAATATGACGGCTTTAATAGATCTGCCATTGCTGTGTCTCAAACATTATGGTGCGCTGAAATGGGGGGACTCTACAGAGCAGAGGTGCCCAAACTTTTTCGGCTTGCGAGCTATATATATATATAATATATATATATTCATGGCATTCGTTGTCTGAATCACAATCCGATTGTATGGGTGGTTACCTACCAGGTAGCGCTTGTGGTTGGTCTGCAAGTCGGCTAACATCCGCCACTGTGCCCTCTTCAGTTGCGAGAAGCAGATCATAGAACATTGCATAGTATTACTGTCAAATAATGCAAAGAGTACGTGACACGTGTTTCGCCCTAATTCTGGGCTCATCAGGCATACACACTCACTGCACCCCCTCTCAGGAGTCAAACCTTGGACGTCAGCGGTGAAGCCTCTTATGTTGCACCACGACATGTGGTTCGTTTATTTGACAGCATGTTGATCGGGGTAATTACATTCATGGCATTCGTTGTCTGAATTACAATCTGATTGTATGGGTGGTTACCTACCAGGTAACGCTTGTGGCTGATCTCGCATCTGAAGAGGGCACTGTGGCGGATGTTTGCCCATTTGCAATGTAAAGATAGACTAACGTTTAAAAAATTTTTATTTGAATGCAACCCGATCTACCTGCACTACCTTTCCGATCTACCAGTCGATCGTGAACGACGCATTGGGCACCCCTGCTACAGAGTAAGTGTTGTGTGACCAAAATGTCTGCAAATCACATTAAATGAAAGTCTGTAGTGTGTACTTAAATCACGATGTCTGAATTGTTTGATTTGTCATTTTAAACTGTGGAGCAGAGGGGGAAATCGAGGAACAAATGCATCTTTGTCACAGACATTATGGAGGGCACTCTAATATTTAAACATAAGATGAACAAAAATCATATCATCTATTTTACATCCTTGATTTCTTCTTCCTTTAAATTATCTTTTTTATATTGTGACCTGTCGGGGGAATAACAGCAAACCAAACACAATTGCATGGACACAAGTCCTGGGCTCAAATAAGAATTTACTAGGAACAGAAATCCTCAACAAAGGCTTCTTCTTCTTCATTATTGTCTTCCTCTGTACAAATGGGGAATATCTGCAAAATTATATAGATTGCATTCTTTATAGATTTAAATATGTGGATTTGCATACCTGGTAAACACACAAACATACATTCATATTTATATATTGAATTTTATTGATATCCTTATCCAAATCAGCTTACAGTATTTGTATTAATAATGTTAAATATTCCAAGTCAGGGTCATTTGCAGCCAAAGCAGGTTCAATGACTGGTTCAGGGTCACACTCTGAGTGAGATGTGTCAATTGAACCGGCAATGTTTAAATGATTCTCTTCTGTCAGCTTCTTGCTACTCTCTGGAGATATGACTTAAATTGTTTACATTTTTATGTCTGAGGCTTGGGTGGTCCTATTATGAAGGGACTTACTGTCTTAAAAGGATTTGAATGAAAATAAAATCTGCTTTAGAATAAAAGCCAAAATATAAACAGGGGCTAAATTTCAAAGAAGCCGAAAGGTTCAAAGGCATAAATAGAAAACTAAAATACCTCTGCTCAGCATCCCTTCACTTTGTACTGTATAATTAAATCAAATTTGGAAAAAAAAATGTGAAACGCTAATTATAAAGTTGTATTTAAAAATATCACACGATATGATAAATGACAAGCTACTTCAATAACATAATAAGTTTAATGTGTGCATAGTATAGCATTCAGGGGAATTCCGAGGCTGTGAAGGTAATGTAGCCCTGTAGGGAGGTTCTGGAACCTTCTCAATCCATTTCAGGGTTGTGAGGGGTGCAGGGGTTATCCCACCAGGACTGGGTCAAAGGCTACAAACAGGCCTTGGCAGGACTCTAGTCCTTCACATGGACCCACCTCACACAAACACACACACATACCCTTCATATTCATATTCAGTGACAATTTGCAAGTGACAATTAACACAAC
Source organism: Polypterus bichir lapradei (assembly GCA_026402145.1). Taxonomy (NCBI): domain Eukaryota; kingdom Metazoa; phylum Chordata; class Cladistia; order Polypteriformes; family Polypteridae; genus Polypterus; species Polypterus bichir. The sequence goes on from JANRMT010062856.1 coordinate 1,425,374, forward strand.
CAAAATAAATAAATAAACTTTTGTAATTAATTCCGTCTTGGCGCCAGCATGTCTGTAGTAATTTTCATGAAATGGGACTTGCAAAGCCATTTAGTTATGACAAATGTTAGGGAATAACAGACCTGAAAATTGCTTGAGTGTGTACAATGGCTGATCCTGCACTCGGACCTCCAAAGGTCATGCAAAAAGACAAAAAAAGGAAAAAAAAAAAGTGTTTCAAATCCAAAAAAAAAATCATATCCAAAAAAGTGAAAGGCAAACTTTATCACAGTGAGTGATAATTAGAGATATCAGGAGAATGTGGCACTCTGATGGGAAATTATTAGGATGATTTTTGATGTCCCAAAAAGAACCTTTGAGTTGCATGTATGCTCACGCATAAAACAATTCCTGCTGTATCTCATCATTCATTATCAGAGAGAGATCATGGCCCCGGAAATTTAAAAAAAAAATGTATAAATGAACACGTAATTGCACACAGTGCTTGAAGTATAAACAAATAAATGCAGGTGCTCTGTTTTTGTCTACTTCTTCTTCCTCATAGAGATGCTGTTTAAATACAACACAAGTTGTTGATCAAGCAGGGCTCTGTCTTGGAGTTTTCTGCACGCTGTTGGAAATATATGGTGATGATGTTTGTTTTGGCAAAGCCATGTTTGCAGCAAATGAGGACATTTTGATGTTCCTCAGTTATTTATCTGGATGCATAGCCTAAAGACAGGGCTGCCCCATCTGAGCAATTTTTTGTGTCAGTGCAATAGTCATGCTACAGGGTACCTCATTCATATTTGCATAGTGCTTTGTTTTTCTTCTTTGCATTTTATAGTTTTATAGTTAGGAATGTCATTTAAGTTACAGTGAGTTTTAACCTTTTTGACAAGAACTGTTTTTACTACTTTTCTTTGAAGTCTTGAATAGATAGATGTGAAAAAAATATATGATAGATAGATAGATGAAAGTCACTATATGATAGATAGATGAAAGTCACTATATGATAGATAGATAGATAAATGAAAGGCACTATATAAGAGATAGATGAA
>JANRMT010062856.1:1426423-1472545 GCA_026402145.1 Polypterus bichir lapradei
GAGATAGATAGATGAAAGTCACTATATGATAGATAGATAAATGAAAGTCACTATATGATAGATGAAAGTCACTATATGATAGATAGATAGATAAATGAAAGGCACTATATGATAGATAGATGAAAGTCACTATATGATAGATAGATAGATAGTATGGCAGACGACTGGGGCTCTTACCTGGCCAGGATGCCCCGACAATGAAAGGTCCATGGGAGAGAACTATTTCAGGACATTTTCTTGCCAGAACCATTACAGGACCAGTCCCCTTTGTTTACAACAGGGCCACGGGTTTGGAGCATCAAAGCACATCCCTACTGGGGCCTGTGGCCACCACCAGGGGGCATCTGGACCTTTACTGGTCTTAGTTTGGCAGCATTTCCATCACATCAAGAAGTGCTGCTGAAAGAAGGTTGCTGGACACCTGGAGTCCTTCCAGGTGTCCGATAAAACAACAACAACAACATTTATTTCTATAGCACATTTTCATACAAAAAAATGTAGCTCAAAGTGCTTTACAAAATGAAGAACAGAAAAATAGAAGACACAATAAAAAATAAACATAAGTCAACATTAATTAACATAGAATAAGTAAGGTCCGATAGCCAGGGTGGACAGAAAAAACAAAAAAAAAACTCCAGAGGCTGGAGAAAAAAAAATAAAATCTGCAGGGATTCCAGACCAAGAGACCGCCCAGTCCCCTCTGATAAAAGGCTCCAGTCACCACTACTCAATGGCCAGAGTTGGGAGGAAAAAGGAAAAAGCCTGTATGGGGGTCTGGAAGTGAAGGGACTGTGCTGTATTTATTAGCGTTATGTGTACTGTGCAGATAAATGGGGAGCAAATGTGTGTTGTGTGCTGAACTTGTGTCCTGTCTGTCTGTGTTTTGTTAGGGCGGCTGTATGTACCCAGGGTTTCACAATAGATAGATAGATAGATATGGAAGGCACTATATAATAGATAGATAGATAGAATATGTGAGTGTAAAATTGCTTTCTTACACATTATTAGTCATTATTGATGAGTGAACTCTGCTGATTTTGCTCACCTCTGTTTTGGTGAAAATGGTGAAATGTTCAGCATAATTCTTTGAAGTCAATTGGAAAGGAGAAACTGCATTAGGTTTGCATGGATTGTAATGCTGTGGTTAGCTTTTAAGTGTCCATGTGGGCTAATGAAGTGTCTGCTTTTATATCTAAAATGTGACCTGAGCCATACAGCAGCAGTGTTAACCAGTGTACCACAGTGCCTCTCGTAGATTTATACTCTGAATCTTTTATCTACACCCACATCTCCTGAGCTCCTGTGACTGCAGCTAACCAACACCTACAAAGCCTGTGATGCAAGGGATCAGCGTTACATACTCCAGGGGCTGTATATGCCATTGTCTGATTTGCACCACACAGCAAGCAGTGAAGACACAACATACAACAAATCTATGCAGTACAACAAACTATTTTCATAAAATTCTCATTATGGTCAGCTAATGTACCCCTCAATTTTGTTGTAAATATCTGCAGGGGTAAGTCCAGTTTGAGTATCAGATGAGTAGTAACATCACACATGCATGTATACGGCATAAATCATTCACGTATGTGCAAAGCAGATTGGACAGGGCTGTAAAGTGTAGAGTGTTGTACACTTACAGTATGCATGCATAAAAGTCCTGCACATGTGTGATGCACATCGGGTAGGTAGTGCATATTGGGTAGTGACATTACTATCCAACATTGGCTGCTACAGCTCCGTGGCCTTACGAGACATCATGGAGCACTAAGAAAAGAAATTAGTCTAAGCCAGCAGCAAGGCACATTTTCAGGTACAAATATGGCAAGCAAGGTCACAAGCGGACCTAATAAATTCACTGAGAAAAATGGTTTGTGGAATTTCACCAGTCAGCACTATTCTGCAAATCTTTAAAGACCAAACCTAAACAAAGTATTTTAAATATTAACTTTCAATAGTGAAAACTAACTAAAAAAAAATAAACAGAATTCCAACATGATTGTGTATATTTATAATTTTGGGGTCTGAGTTGAGTTTACTGAATTGCCTTCCTCAGCAGGGGTTTAAAGAGCTGCTCTTTGCTCTTTTTTTATTTTATTTTATTGAATTTATTAAAATCAAATAACATTCCATACAAGCAAGTCAGATTTTACAACATTAGGTTCGAAACAAATCAACCCTGACCCATGAGAAAAAGAACTAGGTCAGCAGAATAAAACTTAGAAAAAATAAGTAAACAAATAAATAAAATAAAAAAATAGAATTAAAAAAATGGAAGAGAATCCGCTAACCCTCAATTTAGATGCTTATTATAAACTGTTATTTATTAGATCCTGCCAGGTTCTTAAAAAGTTTTGTACAGACCCTCTAAGTGAGAATTTGATTTTTTCCAGTTTCAGATAATATATAATAACATCAGTTACCCACTGACTTAAAAGAGGAGAGTTAGGATTCTTCCAGTTGAGCAAGACAAGTCTACATGCCAATAGTAAAGTAAAGGCAGTTACAGTTTCTTTGTCCTTCTCCACTTTAAGCCCCTCTGTGAGTCCACCAAACACAGCCATTAGTGGCTTAGGACGGATTGTGACCCCAAGGCTGTCTGAGAGGCATTTAAAAATTTTGCTCCAGAATAATGTTAATTTGGTGCAGGCCTAAAACATGTGGCCCAGTGAGGCTGGAGCTCAATTGCAGTGTTCACAGCTTGGATCTCACCCTGAAAACATTTTAAGCAAGAGATATGTGCTCGATAGATGATTTTAAGTTGATTAATTCTATGCTTTGGGCATATGGAGTGCAAGTGAATTCTGTGCATGGCTACCTTTCATTCCTTTTCTGAGATGTTGAGTGAGAGATCCTTTTCCCACTGTCCTCTGGGAGCATTGAAAGGGAGGGACTTTAAAATGCTTTTATATATTACAGAAATGCTGTCTGAGTCCTTTGAGGCTCTTTGCTTTTTTGTAGATTTTTATAGATGCATTTTATGGGAAAAGGTCGGCATTTCAATGAAGGAAGCTGAACATTCAGTGTGGAGGAGAAGCCATCGTCATTCATTTAGCAGTGAGATTACCAGCTCTTACACTATTTTACATGGTGAAGGTATCAGGAATGACAGCTCCAAACAGTTAGGGAATTTTGGGGTGCCAACGGAGTCATGGTGTTTATTGTCGGGAGACAAAGTTCAAACAGAAAAGAAAGGATGGTCTTTGGCATACATCCCATCATGTGAGAAGGCAAATAACTAAAGGAAAATAAGTTGGGTTTCAACAGTCAGTCATGACTAGCAGAGCTCTGTCAGATGGGTCACTCATGCCAGTAAATGACACCTCCTTCCGGGACACCCTGAGTTCTTATGGCAGCTGGACCAGAAGGGATGTGGTAAAGTTGCCCTTAATGGGCAGCTTGTCAACACTGTGGAAATTAAGGAGATGACAGTTTTATCGGCAGTGCCCCCTCTCATCTTGGGGAGTCATTATTTACAATGACAAAGCCTTTGAGGAAGTCCTCCGGGACACATATGTAAAAATGTGGATATGCAAAATATGTCTAATTACCAATTTATTGTTTAACTGAAGATTACACAGGTTTAAACAAACATTTGCTATCGCTGATTAATAGCACCTTCTGCAGCAAAGTGCATTCACTGTCATTGTGGCCTTGTTTCTACTTTCCTCAAGGCCAAAGGTGTAGCAGTCAGTCTTTTCTATAAGGGCAATCTAGATTCGGCCTCTCAGGGCTTTGCTGGAGTGTTAACAGACCTTAACAAAAAACTGGTAGGCATGACTGCTTATGTTTGGAATACAAATTATGACCAGATAAGGCTGTTTTAGAATAAACAGTCGAGGGAGTTTTCTCTCTACAAATGTTTGCCAACAAGCTTTAAAGTTTGTCAGTTTGGTCTTGGAATGAAATGTCATAAAATATATTTTAAAATGTACTACAACTTAGCTTTCTTAAATATAAAACAGTTAAAAATCAGACGACCAAACACCCAGTTTACATGCATTTTTTTTTACCTGGACCCGCACAAAAAAGGGGTGTATGTTTCTTTTAGGACTCTGCTTTGCCACAGATGTTTCTTCTCTAACATTCTTTAGGAGAAACAGCTTTAGATAAAAAAGGAGACATGAGATACAACTAAGGTAAGAGGAGTCCAAATTGAGAATTTGGTTTGATAAGCATGGTATGTCTTGTGAGACCTCTTTTTAGTTTCATCTCTTTCAAAGAGTTCATGTTGTGTAATTATTATTGGACTGATGGTGTCTTATAACATTTGAGATACGATTGCTTACACTTTTGTTGTTTTTCCACTTGGGGCACAAGCAGATGAAGTGACTTTCTCGTGGTCACACATGGGTGTCAGTATTGGGATTTTAACCCACAGCTTCAGGGATTGAAATCAGATTTTTTTAACCACTATGCCATACTTTTCTTCTTCATGTGAGACTCATCTAACTGGAGAAGAACAAGAGTAACTAATAGTATTACTGAAAAGCAAGGATTCCAGCTTTGTAATCCTAGTCAAGTGTTCTATTACTACCATCCATACATTTCACCGTACAATACTTTGAAATTGAAAAAACTGTCAAGATGCTACTTGGACGAACTGAGGCCATTGTGCATCTTTGCTGAGATCTCTGCTAAAATTCAAGAGGAGACCCTTATGAGACTACCAGGGTAAAGTATTCAGGAGAAAAATCTGAGAAGCAGGGGACTAAAGACAACATCGCCATTTTATTACTTTCTAATCTCATTGTTGTTGAGGAGAAATCAAAAAGATGTGAGGGAGATCTCTTTTTGACTTTTTTTATTCTTATGCATTTTACCTGTATGCCCTTGTGGAGTCTGCCCCTTCTGCAGCTGTGACAGTGGGCTTCTTCCATTTACTGTGGTCTTGTCTTAAGCCTAATCCAGCAGCAGCCTGGTTGGGATCTGGGTGGTCTCGTGGCCTCGGAACTTCAGCCCTCTAGAATATTTTGTTTGTTTTTTCTGTCCTCCCTGGCCATCGGACCTTACTTTATTCTTTGTTAATTAGTATTGTTTAATTTTATTTTTATATGTTTTCTTTTTTTGTTCTTCATCTTGTAAAGTACTTTGAGCTACATCATTCGTATAAACATGTGCTCTATAAATAAATGTTGTTGTTGTTGATACTGCACCTCAGTTAGGTAACCTGGCTTTTTCAAATTGGCACTGTGTTAATGCATACATGATTTTTGTCTTGTGATGGGTTGATAGTCCAGTTTTGCTTTCAACTTTAGACTTAAGCTGTTTTGACCCTGCATTAAATAAAGTAGGTCTGAAAATGTTATATGTTGCGAAGAAAATGTTATATGTTGCAATCAAGCTTTATTTTATATGACACATTCCACAACAAGCAATGAAATTATTGACACATAAACTGAATTAAAATTGACACTCGACTGACTGAAGATCTGATGCACAGGTCTGTGGGTTTTTTCTAACTAAAATAAAAAAACGTCTTCTCCTTTTTAATTGTTGCATGGTGAAAAAGAAAACACAAACTACAAGGCTTGCTAATTTGAATTAAAACTGCCACATCACATATGAAAGTTTCTGATGCTTTGAATAGATTGTGCAAATTCTAGCTCTGGAGGCATTAAATATTCAAAAACATGCCAAGAAATTAAAAATACCTACAAATGGTGGGATACGATCTTTGCCAGGTGCTTTGAAAGTGGAAAACTGATCCTTAAAACCCTCTAAAAAGGAAAATGAGTTAGAGGCAAATGGGAATAGGATCAAACAGTAGAAGAACATTGGAGCAGGTGGTAGCCAACACCACAAAGCCCTTGGAAAGCCACCACAAACATGGAAAAATGTCCAAAAGCATAGAAGACATCTATCCATTTTCTTTAAACTGTTATTCCAGTCAGGGCCACAGGGCTGCTGAAGCCTGTCCCAGCAATTATAGGCTACATGGTAGGAACAACACCTGGATTGGGTGCTTGACCATCACAGGGCAAACATCCACATCAGGGCCAAATAACAACACCAGTTCTCCTAACCTGCATGTCTTTGGACTGAGGAAGGAAACCCACATCGGCACAGTAAGAACATGCAAACTCCACGCAGGTAGCACCAGAACACAAACTCTGGTCTCCTTATTGCTACCACCATAATCACGTTGCTGCCAATGGAAAACATTATGGTTAAGTTATTGTCTGCTTTATTGTCTGCTTTACCAGCTATCTATCTATCTATCTATCTATCTATCTATCTATCTAAAATGCATCTCCAAGTGTTTTCTATAGATTGTAAAAAATGAATAATTCTGAATAAAAATGCAAGACATGGTGAAAAAATAATAAAATAAAATGAAAACATCATTACCATCTTCATAGATAATACAGTACCGTGGCTGTTCGTTTGTCTGTCCAGGATTTTAAATCACCTGTAACTGGCAAAACATTTGACTTGAAATTTGGTACACATATGCTATGTGACGTCTACTATCCACTTTCAGGGTGATGAGTGACCTCCAAGGTTATTCTTTCTTTTCTTTTCTTTTATTTTATTGTAGAATCAACTGTCGGCTGCGGCCAGCTGTGTGGTGCATGCATATGGGCGTCGTTCTCATTCCCTAACATCTTCGCCGTCACTTCCCCTACCTTTGGTTGCCCAGTGGTAGGGATGATGACCATATATGATACATTCGGGGTACAAACTTCAGTTCCTGATTGTGACTCGAGTTACCATGGAGCCTTTCAATGACAACAAAGTGACAAATTTACCGAGCAACACTGGGTCACTAAATTGTAAAAAGACGTGAGTTGCCTTTAAAGATGGGAAGCACAAGAATACATCTGATTTTACCACATCAAGTAATGGGAGCCCATCTATCATTTATGGTAGTCAAAAAGTAGACAGGAGGTGAGCAACGCTCCTTGAAATGACAAAGTCAGAAAAGAAGGTTTTACAGGTATACTTATTTAAAGTGGACAGTGGGAAAGAAAGGAAAACAACAACAGGATAGGGAAATGTATCAAAAGGATGGTCATAGCCAGAACAACTAGAATAGCCTAACGACTTTAGCCAAAATGAAAAACAAAATTGCAGTCAAAAAAAAGGCATACAAGGATTCAAAATATCAGAAAAAAATGAGAAATAAAACAAACATTATTCATTTGTTTTTAAAGAATTCAATCCAATCATGAATCCTGGGAGCTGCTTTGGTATTTATTATTGCACTAATGATGAAATTGTCAGGCTGTGCAGAGCGATGCTCTTGAAACTCAGGGAGGCATCAGCAGCAGAAACATAAAACGTTGTCACCGTCAATAAGTTCAAAAAGTTTCCGCACTTTTATATTTTCGTTGGAAACGGTGAAGGTAGTAACTGGGCATTAAAAAGTTGATACGATACTGGAAAAATTGCATCACAAACAAAGGTGACTATGTAGAAAAGGGATGTCATTTGTTTTTGAAATTCTTAGTAGAGTTAAAAAAAAATGGCAAAAACTTTTTGAACGTTCCTCATAATAATATCAACCCTTCCCAAGAGATAAATAATACTATAAACCCCAACCAGAAAGAGATTACATAAGAAAAAAAAAACACAAGTCTGCACAAACAAAGCGAATATGACCTCCAAGGAGGAGGAGAAATACATTTTACAGTCTGATAATTCACAACGTGAATGCGATCAAGAGAGGAAATGCCGGGTAGGAGAGGTTGAGACACACGAGGATACCAAAGACAGGCACACGGTGAGCTCTGTTTTTAAAAGTTATTCTGTGATTTGTTTTTGACAGGTAAGATTAGTGTAAATTAAATGTGCTACAATATAATAAACAAAATAAACATCATATCTCTAAAAATAGGATGGAAAAAAATCATTTTCAGTTTAATTGCAGACGATGGCAAATGTTCAAAAGATGCTTGCAGTGGAATCAACACAGCCAAATGCATCTCTCAAAAAGTTATGACATTTCCTGAAAACATGTAGGAACTTTTTTCCGTTTGTATTTTTACATTTCTGTGAAAAGAATGAAAACTAAATTACAAGTGAAAAATTAAGAACTTCAGACTTGAATGGCAATAGAGGGACATGTTGGAATATTAGCTGGTAAACCAGCAGCCACAAAGGTAGCATAAAGTAATATTGACAACAGCACTGTAATTTTTTTTGTTTTTTTATTTTCCTTGCAGACCCATAAACTGTAAATTATATTTAGGCTTGTGAACTAATAGACTGGCCTAATATAATCAACAATTAAATGAAATTGAAGCAAAATGATTATCTCTCATTTTTACCCATGATTCCCCTTTATTCCATCATTGCCACCATATGCAAATAACACAATATTATTATCCAATGAATGCATGGCGTCAGTTTTTCATGCTATAGAGAACTTTTTTTAGTGTAGCAGGAGAAGGAGTTAATATAAAGAGTATAATCTTCAATTTATAGATGGGGCTGAACAACAGAGGACAGGATTTGCAGAGTTTTAATCAAGACCATTTGAGTGATGCTTATACTTTGAATTGAATCCATCTTTAACAGTGCATTCAAAGTCTAGAACTGCTGTTCTGTTTAATTTTACTTTGTCTTGTCTGTGTCTACTTTTCTATGACATATTAAGGATTATTATTATTATTATTATTATTATTATTATTATTGCAGCTTCAGGCAGCATTGGTGGCGCAGTGCATAGCACTGCTGCCTCGCAGTAAGGAGACCCAGGTTCGTTTCCCGGGTCCTCCCTGCGTGGAGTTTGCATGTTCTCCTCGTGTCTGCAGGGGTTTCCTCCTATGGTCCAAAGACATGCAGGTTAGGTGTATTGGCAATCCTAAAATTGTGCTTGGGGTGTGTGTGCCACGTGGTGGGCTGGCACCCTGCCTGGGATTTGTTCCTGCCTTGTGTCCTGGGATTGGCTCCAGCAGACCCTCATGACCCTGTGTTAGGATATAGCAGGTTGGATGGATATTGTAGTTTATAGTTTTTGTCCTCCTAACCCCAATGATTATGACAGGCTGGTGCACATGCATATCAAATTTTATTAATTTCTAGAATCTGTTTAATGTGTTAGTCACAACTGATATCTGCTACAAATCCTAGACATTTGCACAAAGCCTATTTTGTGCAGGATGGAGTTTAAAATGAACAAATGCCTTCAGACAAGCATGTGGAATGAGTGGAACAGACTGGGAACTGTCAAGTTTTGTTATAAATTCAGTTTCACATTAAACATTTCAATTGTTTTTGATGCCTATTTTGATTTTTATTATTTTCATGCTATTCCTCTTTTATTGTTTTCTATTATTTCCAAAAGTAAAACTTTGATTTATTTTTTTGTCCATGTCCATAGAATGCACTGTGTCTCAAAGCCTGTATAGCAATACTGAATATGGTGGGGTTTGGCAGTTAATGGCCAGCAGAGATGTGCTTAGGCTCTGGCAGGTATTATTCCACACACCAGCCTTGCATTTAGGGCAAGAGATATCAAATATTTTAAAAATGTTTTCCTATTAACTGTCTCCAACAGGTAACCTGCATGGGTCATATTTAATAAACAAAAATGTTCTATGTGTGCCTTTGAAGAAGTAATGAAAAAAATTAATGCACTCACTTTCAAAACAATGAACAGTTATGTCTTCAAATGTCCCTGAATGTTACACCTTGTTCATATTTTCTAACTTGTTCTGTAATTGCAGGAGTCTTCTCCACTGTCCAGTCTAACACTCAGGAGAAAAGGAAACTTGGAGATTCCTTCACATTTCCACAAAAGATTCCTCAGGATGGATTTCTCAGATTTGGCCACGGTGATTTATTTTCAAGTGTAGCACTGATATCTAATTGGAACATAAGTCGCTTGTATACAGACAAATTCTCGGGACGCCTACAAGTGGACATTAATGACCGATCCTTGACAATCACTCACCTGCGACTTGAGGACAGCGGGATTTACCAGTTGGAGGACGTCACAGGAGACAAGTTTACCAAGAATTACAATTTCACTGTATATGGTAAGTTTATGTGTATGTATGTGAGCAACCATATTCCATTTTCCATTTTCCAAATATCTAATTTAAACTTGAATAGTGAAGTAAGCCCTAATGAATCAGTGAGAAAGAAAACAAAAAAAAGAACTATAATACAACCACTATTTGACGTATGTATACAGTATAATTAGATTGTAACTAATGCATTTTTCTAATAAATTGTATGTATGTCTGACCTTTGCAATGGAGTTTACACCAATAATTTGCTAATCTATTTCAGCCATAAGCTTTGAATATTTAATATTGTAAAGTATCTAGCAGATCCTGGACTCCCTGTGGCCTGGAAACATATATATTAGTTACACTTAAAAATAACTGTTCCAAGGGCTATTCATGGAAAAGTAAGAAGAATGACAAAGACTAGAAGTTAATGTAAAGCATAAAACTTGAACCCCTTACCAATGGCTTGGTGATAGTCTTGTATAAGCCAGCATGTATAATGTTGATCTCCAGAACAGGAAGACCCATATGTGAAAGTGTTATATGCAGAGTCATAAGTCTTGGACTGGATATGTCAGGATTATCCATAGAATTTAAGGGTGCAGACAAACACCTCCACCTACCATGTTACTGGATGTCTGCTCCGTTAGATTCAAATTAAATATAAAGCACTTAATATTGATTAGTCCAAATATAAAAGAAGAAATTTACTATGGGAGCAGTTTGAAGAGTGTTTAAAGTTTGCTTAGAGTACTTAGGATGATTGACAGATTTACTTAGGAGACAAATGATGATTATTGATACATCCATCCACCCATTTTCACAAACACTCCATTCAATCCAAATATTTTTCTAAGAGACCATCCTGGCAGCACTAATCTCAAACTGGGAATCGGCCCTGTATACGATGCCAGTACATTCCAGAGAGCGTTCATGCACACATCAATGCTTACAAATTTTAACCTGCAGTTAACCCTTAAACTGCCGGAACCAGCTATAGTTGATTCCCAATGCAATTTGCCTGCACGTCGGAGCCGAGTATTCTGGGCGACATACATTCATTGAACTCCGCAATCGGCTAAAGTTGTTTCCCAATGCAATTTGCCAGCACAACAGAGCTGATCAGTCAGTGATGTATATTCATTGAGCAGCCAGCTCATGACCCCTGCCAGCCCTGGCAGAACTGCAGCGTCACTGTCTCTGGGATTGAGCCTCTGCACTAGACGAGCCTGACAGCATTAGCGTTGGCCTCTGTGTGCTCATGTGCAGAAAGTTTAAGTGCATTTGGCTTGGTGATTTACTGAATTTCATCAATGGTGTCACTTGCACCTTGTACATATCATAATTGATTGTTGCAGTTGTCTTTTTATAGTTTTTTACAGTTCATTGGCAGTGTGTAAAATGATCAGTGTTGCAGTAATTGTGATGCTCTTTGCATGAAAAAAAATGTGTTCTTAAAAAGTGCAGCAAAAAAGTACTTGGCGTCCAGAGGTGCGTTAACCTCCAAGTATGTGGCAGTTTAATTAATCTAATATAGAAATATAGAGTTGGAGGGAAAAACTCATATGAACCTGCATGTATGGTTCAGTTCTTGTCTTCTTCTATTATACCACTCGCATTATCTACAAGAATTCCTGTTGATCCAAAACATTTGAGCTGTGCCCTCAAACATGCCAGGTGGCATCCTAACTGGAGTGTGAAAACATGCTGAATATGCAATGCCAGTTGCTGGTCGTATCTTTATAATCTGTGATGCTATATGAGTCTTTGCCGTTTCAGCATCATGTGTTTCAAGTTCAATTTCAAGCAGTTCAGCAGATTTCAATCAGTTTAACTGTATTAATGTTCCTGTTCCATTCTCGTATAACAAATGTTTTCATCCTAATACAATTATGCTGCCATATTCAGCGTCTTATCCACTCAATAACTGTTTTGTGTGATACATGCTGTATATTTAAATCCCATATCTATTATTAATTTTATGTTTTTGCATATTTATTGACATGTTGCCTTTTCCATCATTGCTTTGTTTAGTAATTTGTGACTTCTGTGCTGTTGTACCCCGTACTGTAGTGCAGCTGCATGTTTCACCAGTGGGGCTTTTTCACAGTGACAATAAGTTGAATGGCATTAAGAAAAGGGTGAGATTAGATGCACTAATAAATGCACTTTATTACCCCCTTGGGGAAATTCAGATACATACAGCAGCAGAAACAACAAAAACAAGAATAGAGACTCACAGGACAAATAATACAGCCAATCAATCAATCGATCAATCACATCATTCAACCAAGCAATCAATCAGTAAGTAAATAAAAAATAAATGAATATTGTGCAAATATTTCAAAATGAACTTAACAAGTACATTGAGAGGAAACATTACATTACCTGGTAGCAGTGGGTGGAAAAGACCCTCAGAGGCACTTTTTCAGCACATCGTGGTGGGATGAGCCTGTGGCTAAAAGTGTTGCACGAGAGCGCCTCCTGCAGGGGATGGAGGGGATTTTCATGATGCCGTCCAATTTTGCCACCATTCTCTTTTCCACAACAGTTTCCGATGTGTCCATGTGTCCTGACCACAACACTGAACAGGAAATGATGTCAAACAACGCAGTCCCTGAAAAACATTGTTTTGTAAACACTTCAAAAACGCTTAAGAAATACAGAAAAACATCCCAAAATACACCTGGAAAATGCTTAATATAAACACTTGCAAAACACCAACAAAATGCATGAAAACTGGAAAATGCCAGAAATTTACAACACTCAAGTGTGAATGGGCCCTTAAAATTAAAGGTGTCTGAAGATTATTATTTATTCACTTAGTTCAATGACTGCCCCTAAAAGCACAGCTTATCCCAGGACAGAGGGTTATTAAATGAAAACATTTTTAAATAGTGGCAGTAATGGTACAAAAAATGGGCTAAAAATAATAGCAAAACAGAAAAGGAAACCAATGTCCAAGAACTTCAATATACTGTCTTACAGTGTTGACCAGTAACTGAAATATGAAGTACTTTAAATGAAACTTTTTGTCATATCAATCAGAAATAAGATATAAAATATAGAAGGTCTACTTGGTAAATTTTACCATCTGTTTCCTTTTTTCTGAAGGGAATCAAGGAATAGAAATCAATTTAGAAATTTCAGGTGCTGCCTACTTTCACAATTTTAGAGCATTTTAGCTTCTGTGCCACACTTGCTAAAAAGAAACACTAGCTAGACACGGATTTATTTTCAAATGTGTGTATACAGTGGGTGGTCGTGCCACTGAAGGACACCTCCAGACTACTGAGTAAAAATTTAATGTCTTCACACGGCTTTGATTCACAACTTATGTGGAATGTGTGTGCTCTCCTCTTATCTCTTTTGTAGATTTTATCTGGGATTTTCCTCGCACACCTACAAAGGAAGGTCGACCCGTCATCATTTTTGACTCTCTGTTGGCACAGTTAGCCGGATGCCATTTAACTTAACACGCACATTTTTCTTCCTGTGTGCTGAAGATATTCAATTCAGATTAACTGGGGGAGCTGGGGTGAGGGGTGTGGGAATTTTACAGTGTATATGTGTGTGTTCTGTACCATTACTACCAGTGTTGGACCCTATCTTGTGCCCCCTTGACCATGAGCTGCATTAAATGTATTTGACAAAGAATACATTAAAAAGTGTCATCTTATAGTGCGCGCACACACACACACACACACTCTCTTATACCTGACCTACACAAGGAGAATGTGCCCACCCTTAGGAATTAGGACTCTTGAACCTAAATGAAAGGAAAATTAAGGTAAAAGTTAGATACATAAAATGGAAAAAGATTCAACATAAACTGAACCAAAAGCTTCAGTGTGTTAGAAACACAAGGTACAAAAATATGTATGCAAAACGATATGCAAAAACGGTATGCAAAAAAATTATGCAAAAAAGGTATGCAAAACAGCAGACCCACTTTTGGAATATGTACATGGTGTTTATAGCCTGAACGTTGGACAGGATGGCTCATTCACTTACTTACCTCATTACTGCACCCAGCAGCACCGTCTACAGCACAATCTTTCTTTTCTTCACCACCACTTCTCCTTCTCCAACAAGCTTCATCCCTCTTCCGGAATGTTCCAGGTGGCTCATCAGGATTAACTGGAATTACTCCCAGGTGTGATGGAAACTCAAAGTAAGATTCTACAGCTCCCCCTGGGGGCTGCCATGAGACACAACAGGGCTGTGCCAAACTCCAAGCATGCCGTGTAGCAGAACACGACACTACTGCAGAATTAAGTATGTAAAAATTGAATGCCTAATAAGAAAATAACAATGTCATCATATTTTAATATATTAAAACACAAAAACTAGGTACCAAACATTTCTTTTATTTAAGGCAGCATTGAACAAAACACCCTAAGACATATTTTTTCCTCTGTCCCTGCTGTTACAATACATAATAGACCATTGTTAAGTGTATTAATAAATTATTTCCTTAATAGGAGTCGAAAAAACCATGTAATTTCTGTAAATAGTCGAGCCATGCGATTCTACATGCCGTCCCTTCATATGTATTACTACTGTTCATCCATCCATTTTCCAACTCGCTATATCCTAACACATGGTCACAGGGGTCTGCTGGAGCCAATCCCAGCCAACACAAGGCACATGGCAGGAAACAAACACCGGGCAGGGCGCCAGCCCACCGCAGTATTACTTCTGTGCACTGTGCTATTACAGCATTACAATATTTCATAATAGTCAATATTATATGTCGCTTATTTACTCTAATGCTTCTCAAGGCCTAACAATTCCAATCAGGATATAATGCATATTGGTCCTTTCTAATAATCTTGTCATACCATGGACTTACAAAAGGAAAGGTGCTGAACTTCTTTAATTTTAAATCACTCTTACAATGAATTTCATATTACCATAACAAACTGTCAGAGGTCTGTTCCAGAAGATAGATACTCTCACCCTCAGATGCACAAAAAGCCACGTTATCATTCGATTCGCTAAGACTTTCTTGGCTCCCCTGGATGGCTTCATAAACTGTTTTTTGAGTTGTGGGTCGTGGTGATGGCTCACAGCCTAGCCTCAATCAAGTACAATATGAAGCTTATTACACAAGTATGGGCATTCATTCTGGGAGGATGGAAACTTTTGCCTGTTTATGTCAAAGTTGCACTCGCACAAACTTTCAGTTTTCCGCCTTTACTATACTATACCACCAGGCAATGGTGGGCAATTTAGCCAGGGCATCTGGATACACCCTACTCTTTACAAAGGCTGCTTGGGGATATTTAATGACCACAGAGAGTCAGGACCTCAGTTTTATGTCTCATCCGAAGAATGGCACCATTTTTATAGCACAGTGTCCTCATCACTCAACATTAAAGGCCACAGGTTAAGTATCCCCTGCTCTTCCAAGTTTTAACTAGAAGGTCTCCCATCCAAGTACCGGCTTGGCCTGAATGTACTTAGCTTCAGATGGGTGATCTGTTCTGTGTGTGGAATGGCTGCTAATTTACCCTTAAAGTAGACACCGTAAATCTCACTTTTAAGTGTTACTTTTAAAACACAAAATGTGTGGCTTTTAAATTGTTCAACCTGCATAAAACCATATCATCATGGTTAAGTAAATGGTTAGTTCTGAGACTTGGTAATGTCTAGACTGCTGGGCTCTGGCTTCTCTCTGGGAAGTGTGGAGAGTGGGTGGGGTCTAAAGAGAATGCTGATGACAGGAGTGTCACTTTAACAGGCTTGAGAGGGTCTCAGGTCGCTGAATGAGCCTGAGGCTTCAGTGTGTCTCATCTGCAGCTGGAGTCTGTTGGTATCCACTGCTTACACACTTAAGCCCAAGAACCTAATCATCTGATATAAAATTATGCAAAAAATGAATGTGAGCAACCTTGGAGTAACTTTTTTGCAATGTAAAACATTTTATAATAGTCATGCCAACTGTTATGTGCAAATGGAATTACCAAGAAATAACTAATAATTATGAAGTGTTTGGTATTGTAACTAAAGGTTTCAGCTGTTGTCTCATACCTGAATTAAAGATGACATCTGCTTTTCATTGCTCACATATTGATCATAAGTGTAAAAAAATGTTTGACTTTCAAAAATACGAAAATAGGCAGGTGTCACCATCAACTTCCTCTAGCCAAAGTAGCAAAGGAAAAAATCAACAACCTTATTAAAAATAACTGAAAAATGAACAATTATAAAAATAGCAAGGAATAGTGGAATTGGGCACCATACAGTTTTTTTTTATTTTATTATAACTGGTTTCTCAGGTTCTCTAGAACAGGGGAAAAGGTTTAACACTAGGGGTGGTCATTTTGTACTGAAGTAGTCAGAGGTGTATATATTTGATTAGTATGTATTGATTGCCAAATGATATAGTTAATGAACTATAAACTTAATATGCTTTTACTTCAGGCACAGTATATAATGAAGAAAAGTCTCACATTGATCAGTCATCATTATCTTCTTTATTTTTAAATTCTTTTTCCCACAGTGCCGGTATCAAAGCCTAAGGTGAGTTCTGTCCTGTCTGAAAATGGCAGCTGCAGCCTCTTCTGCTCAGTGGAAAATGGCACACAAGTCACAGTGTTCTGGCAAAAAGGAGGCAATTCTGGGGCCCAGGATAATATTAACGGAAACATGCTGCTGCTGGAAAAGCAAGAGGCTGATGAGCAGTACACGTGTGAAGCAGAGAATCCTGTCAGCAAGGAGAACATAACAGTCACATCACAGGAGATGTGTAAAAAGAAAGGTAACATTGCTTTATGATGCAGCTTAAGATGTGACAGGAAGAAACAAAGACTTGATTTTTATTTACTGTAGGTTTCAGTGGTATAAACTACTAAAAATACATGGAATGATTGATTATGTTGTATTTTGTGAACACAAGAATCCTGCAGCATGAAATTCTCAAAAATTGCTCAGAATGCCTGGAGAAGGAATCTTGGCTGATATATAACGCAGTACAGTCATGCACCAAATTTATGGCGAACTGAGATGAGGCGTGTGAAAAAAGCACAAAGATATGTAAAAAAAGGTTTGGGGTTCCACCCCGTATATAAACAACAGGTTCTTTACTAATAAGTATTGGATGAGAGAGTGATCTATAAAGACTGAGTCCAGATTGTGACTGATTGTAGGAGGCAAGTGGTTGGCTTTATATGCAGAGGGCAGGAAGATGAGGGTCCAACAGGATTTGGTGGAAGTGAGATCAGTTAGGAGTGGTCTGGAGATGAAATTAGAACCCGGTAGGTGTTTAGGCATTTTTTCCTTCCTGTGATCTGCAGAGGTTTAAGAAGAGATGTGTGTGACATGCAATTCATACTTATGGCCAATGGCCATAGTAAAACAATAGGGTAATAATGTGCTGGAAATTGTGAAAAACACGGCAATAATACATCTTTTGCTGTTATTATTATAATATAACAGAGTCTCATATGTTTTCCGACTCTTGGAGAGCCCTTTGAGGTTTGTTTTGATCCATGCTGCTCCATGTGGCTAAATGTTCAACCCAAACTGTCTTCCTTACACCAGTGCTTCTCAACCTTTATTGTCCCATACCCCAGTTTTGCCTTTACAAATTCATTGATGACCCACTAGCAGCAATTACTAACAACAGATCTTGGGAAAATATGGATATGGGGGGTTTACCCTTGGTGAAGCAAGCTCACTTACAAATAGAGAAACAAATGGCACAGCACAGTCAATTGTTTAGGTGGCCCACTATGACTGATGGGAATGAAAAATCAAAAAAGAGATCTCCTTCATATCTTTTTGGTTTCTTCTTGACAACAATGAGATCAGAAAGAAATAAAATGGAGACATGGTCTTTGGCTTCTCAGATTTTTCTCCTGAATGCAGGGGTCTCCTCTTGAGTTTCAGTGGACATCTCAGCAAAGTCAAACAAGGGGATCGGATCTTCTTCTTCTTCTTTTTTTTTTTTTTTTTGCAGTTTCAAAGTATTTGCATTGTGTGTTCAGTAATATGTGATGTATGGATGTATGGACAGTAATAATAAAACACTTTACTAGGATTACAAAGCTGTAGTCCTTGTTTCTGAATAACACAATTAGCTGCTCTAATTTATATTGCTGTGTTCCAGTTAGGTGAGACTCATTCTAGAAGAAAACACTGCCAGTGTAGCATAGTGGTTAAGATTTTGAACATCAAATCCTGAGGTTGTGGATTCAAAGTCCACTACTGATGCCATTGTGTGACTATGAGAAAATCACTTCACCTGCCTAACTAATGAAACTAATGCCTGTACAAACTAATTGTATCTCTCAGTTTATTATACGTCACCTCAGAAAAAGACATCTGTCTAATAAAAAAATAAGAAGTCTTGAAAGAGATTAAAACAAGGTTACCAAGGGACCTCAAAAATGTAACATATTTTACCCCTGTTTTATCTCATGTCTCCTTTTTGTCTAAACCTAATTCTCCTAAGCAATTGTAAGAGAAGCATCTGTGACAAAGTTGATTCTTGAATGAATCTTAAATTCATAAATGAGAAGCTCTTTTAAGTCTCTTGAGTCATCAAAGATCAACCTTGGAGTGGTAAAATTTTCCTTTGAGGACCCACTTGTGAACCACCAGCTGAAATTCAAGTTGCTACCCAATGGTCAAGAAATACTACCTTGCATGGACCTAGTGTGCTGATACTGAGACTCAAAGATTGGTTTCTGCTACTCTGTACTACCAGCAGTTAAAGTGTACACATACAGTATGTGACCAACACCAGACTCACAGAGCCACAATTGCAATGGCTTGAACACTTTGTGAATGACATATGGCCAATCTGACACATGCTTAAATGACCTGTCCCAAATGGAGTCGTAAGTTGGCACGTGACTGTACACTAAACTTCACAGACATTTTGTCAAAATACATTTAAGTCTCTGAGAATTCTTGATTGTCCCAGCCAAAGCCCAGAAGTAAACCCTATACTGTAGAACATCCTTGGCGAGACCAGAAGCTGGCAGATTACAGATACTTCCCCCAAATCTAACAGAGGCTGAGAAGATTTGTCAGAAAGAATGGGATAATCTGCCCAAGAACCCAAGGACACTCAAAGCTGTAATTGCTGCCAAAGTAGCTTCTACGAAGAATTAAATTAAAGATATGAATGCTTCAATTAAGGAAAAAATTCAGTTCTTGAGTTTTAAAAAGCTTGTAAATCTTTTTAAAAACGTGTCAATTTGTCATTACGGGTTATTTAGTGTAGATGGATGAACAAAAATGGCAAATGCATCGATTTCAAATAAAACCTATAGCACAATAAAGTGGGCAAAAGGTGAAGGAGTCTGAATACTTCAGGAATTCAGTTTTTGTTAACACTTCTCATCAGGAATGATAGCACTTCTCACAGTACTTAATTAATTGCTTCCAAAATATTTACAGTTTCATTTAAAAAAAAAATTCCAAATATGAAGTAGCTGGGATGTTGATGGCTTAGTAAGTTATATTGAGAATACATAGCTTCAAACATTAAAAGGATTCTCAATCCTTAAAATTAAAATAAAATTACCACAATAGTTTATCAAAAATCAAGTTTATGGCGTCAGTTTTAATAAAGAAATGGGAACCATTGCTACGAATCGAGTTGTTTCAAAACAAATGAAACTTTAGAAGTTTTTTGGATTGTAATAAAATTACCAGATTTAATTGTGATTGGAGTTTGAGGTTGAACTCTTCCACGCTCCACTATTATTGCATCCTGAAAAGCAAGTTCAAGATTGGAATGACTTATGTAGGCAGAGTTAGTCCTTTCTGGTGCCCTGGAAGCTGGAAATATCAAAGTCCTTACCTTGTTTTATTCTGAATTCACTGTGCCTCTTCTTCTTGGTCAAATTTAAGCTTACACTGTGCTGGTTCAGCTGTAGTTTTGAAAATGATATCTGGTTGTCTGCAGTCTCTTCATGGTGGAGTTTTTTTTTCTTTTTTAAAATTCATCCTAAAATCGTAATTTGGTAACTTCATAACTCATACGTTCATTTTCCAAACCTGCTTTATCCTGAACAGGGTCATGGGGAAGCTGGAATTTACCCCAACAAGCATAGGGCAGGAGGCAGGAACAAACCCTGGACAGGGTGCCAGTCCATCACAGGGTGAATTATTTCTCAATACGTCTGTTATTTATCTCAAGGATAATCTGCCAATCAATGAATCGCTCAAGTTTTATTGTAGCTATCAATTTTTCTATTGATTACCATCAGAAAATATTATAATGAAAAGCAACCTAATATCACGCTTGATTTTATTTTATTTTGTTCATCCCATTTGGAGGATAAGTTATTCACTGCTGGAATTTACAACATACAGTACATAATTTTTGTTTGTTTTATCAACAGATGAAGATGGTGAAAATGTTCAACCAAGGACTCATTATATCATCGCTACAGTAACAGCTGTAGCCATCATCTTCATAGCCTTTGTGCTTTTGTTTGTTTGTCTGAGACGGAAATTGTTGCAGAAAGAAGGCAGGTACATGTTTTATATGCTACTTCATTTTTTATAACTTAAGATGTATAGGACTATTAACTCTAATGTGAATCGTAGACCATATGAGAACATGAGAGCAACCATTAAGAAGGATATTAGGGAGGCTAAAAGGCAGTTGGAGAGGAATATAGAAGATTAAGCGAAAGACAACCCAAAGAGATTCTTTCAGCATTTTAGGAGTAAAAAGAACAGTCAAGGAGGAGGTGAAGTGTGTGGGAATAGTAAAGAAGAATTAAAAATACAGACTGTGAAATAGAAAATGCTCTAAACTCATGTTTTTGTGAGGTCTTCACATGAGAGTAAGTGGATAACCTCCCAGCGGTAACATGGGCTACTAAAGAGGTACTGAGTGATTTAGGGAATTGTAGAGAGACAAGTGCTGCTCAAATTAAATAATCAGACAAATTACCAGGACCCGATAATATTTATTGGCAAGCTCTTAAGGAGGTTAGCGAGTACAGATAAATAGTGATGCGCGAGCATGCTCGGCCGAACATGTGTTCGGCTTGAGCATCGCTATGCTCGGAGCATGGCGCTACTCGAACGTGCTCGTGCGCCAGCTCGAGTCTCCGCCCCGCACGTTTCGTGAGTTGGGGACAGCCAATCAAGGGGCAGGTAAGTACTGCCCTCACTGTAATGCCGGTAGCCATGTCAGGTGCTGGCATTACAGTGATTGGCTGGCCGGAGCACATCATCGGGTGCTAAACAGCATGCACTCGCATGTAATGTTTTAGAGCGTCAGCTCACCTGCAGGCACTCCCATATCATGTTTTAGAGCAGTGAAAGGCAACCTTTTTCAAGTTGCAGTGCACTAAGTCCAAAAATTTTTTTTTCGCGGCGCACCTGAGGGACTGCCCATAAATAAAGACGTGATGACACAATCTATGGACAATCGCCAATAAAAACAGTTAATTTTACAAGTTTGAAAGACATTTTATTAATAAAGGAATCAAAGGATAAATCTTAATTAATGTGAACGTCTTCAGCACACATGAGATTGATGCGAGGATCAATTTTCGAAAGACAGATGCGCATTTCCTTGTCGATCATTTGAAGTCTCTCGCGTTTCTTAGACTTCATTTCCATAAGTGTTCCATTATCTGTTTTTCCAACATATTTTTTTTTTTAAACATTATCTTTTTAATCAACCGAAAGTTCAAAAACACTAACAATTTTAAATATTTTACAAAAGTTTTCGCGGCGCCCCTAGAAAATTCCGCGGCGCACCGGTTGCCCGACAATGTTTTAGAGCGTCAGCTCACCTGCAGGCAATGGCATATAATGTTTTAGAGCGTCATTTTTCCTGTAAAATTGATTTTTGGGGGGTTTTGTGCGTGATTTTGTCAGCCTGTAAAAGTGGCGTACAACTCGGACAAACTGGTTCCCAGCAGCGACTTGGGAGTCCAAGATGCATCCAGACAACGTCCCCATGCTGTTCCCGGTTCATTTGGGTGGTGTTTCTGTCACTTTCTGACCTTTTCCAATGGACCAGGCACCCTCCCTCTTCAGAGCAGGGGGTACCTGGTTGTCTCCCATTGACTTACATTATACTCGGGTGCTCGGTAGACCACACGAACATCGCGATGTGTTCATGACCGAACACCCGAACACTTGGGTGCTCGCTCATCACTACAGATAAACTCTTGACACATATTTTAAGGATGTCACTGTTCACTGGGGAAATTCCAAAAAACTGGGAAATGGCAGATATCATCCTGTTATATAAAAAGGATGATCTGCCAGATTCAAGCAACTATAGACCAGTAAGCTTAACATGCATCACAGGAAATTTAATGGAAGGAATTGTTAAGGTTAAGATTGAGCAACACCTGGCAAGAACATGAGTTTTTCAGAACAGTCAGGATGGGTTCAGACAAGGAGGTCGTGTTGCACCAACATGCAGGAATTCTATGAGGAAGCAACAAAAGGACAGTGGAACATGTGATGTTATTTATCTGGACTTTCAGAACACATTTGATAAGGTTCCACGTGAGAGGTTGGCCATCAAACTAAAAGAATTGGGAGTTCAGGGTGATGTTTTTAGATGTGTGCAGAATTGGCTCAGACACAGGAAGTAGAGGGTGATGGTGTGAGGAACCAAATCAGAATTGGCCGATGTTAAGAGTGGTGACCAGCAGGGGTCAGTGCTAGGGCTGCTTATTATTTTTAATACCTATAGATCATTTGGATAAGGATATAAAAAATGAGCTGTTTAAATTTGCAGATGATACAACTGGATTGGCAGGAGAATCAAGATTTAGTGTGGTAAACAGTAGGACTTTAGGGACTTTCAAAACTAGACTTGATGTTATTTTGGAATGATTAAGTGGATTGCACTGGCAGGCTTTGTTGGGCTGAAAAAAAAAATCATCCAAACAGTTAAAACAGTTTTGTCTTTCATCCTCGCTGTAGTACTCTATTACTGAAGAGGGAGACTTATTTGTGATATATTTTATTTTTATTAGACACGTAAAGTCCAAACTTCTGAAAATGATTTTTGATCCTCCCCAGGTGGCACTCCTTACCCCTTGAGTTTCATTACATTTCTTATTTTTAATCCTTTTCATGGTCATGGGGAGCCTGAGTCTATCCCAATAGCAATGGACAGGAAACCACCCGATGACAGATGCCATTTCATCACAGGGCACAAAGACCCTCCATCATACGTTCTCAAATCCATTTCAGAGATGTAGAGTACCAGAGGCTATCCTAGCAACTTTAGGAGCAGGATAGGAACCAACCTGGATGGGAAGTCAATCATTCACAGGATACACACACAATCACACAGTGATAACAGGTTAAGCTCATCAATTAACCTAACACGGATATCTTAGGGCCCTATGAGGAGGACCAATGCAGACACTACACAGACATACATCTGGTTGCCAGATTTGAACTCGGGCAGTTGGATTTTGTAAGGCCGCAGCAGCATTGTCCCCTTCACCAATGTGTTTTCCTTGGGCGTTTACTGGATTTTCAAACATACATAAACTGCTGAATGTTGAAAATGAATGTGGAACAGAAAATCACAGTGTCCTCCCCACAGCTTGAGACTGACTGGGTTCGGAGGCCATAAAAAAAGACTGATGACCAAAAGAAGCAAGTGCTAGCAAAATCTTGCTACTTTACTAGACCTGGCTCTCAGTTTGCCTCACACATTTGCCCTTTCACACCACATTACGTGCACTTCCTTCTCATCTCATCAGATGAACACAAGTCACGCTATCTGGCTAATAATAACCTTTTATCTAGATTAACAGTAAACAATGAGATTTGATGTTTGTCAAATTCTAAATGACCTAGAAATGCCAGATGATTCCCCTTTAGCAGCTCAAGACCACCGCCCCTGATTTCCACCTTTAAAAGCCATGGGGGGGACTGCCATTTCTATAAGATGGTTAAGCAGCACCCCAATACCATCTACTTGAGTGCCCCTGCTGCACCACTAAAATAAGTAGGATTAGCCCTGGATGGTCACTCTGTCTCTGAAGGAGTTTCTCTGCCGGAGTGCCAGGGTGGTAAATGACACGATACTTAAGTGGCTATCTATAGGAAACTAAGAGGAAGTACGAGTGAGCCTCTTCAAACAAACACATTTTTTTTTTCTTTCCCAGCAGTTACCATGACAGGCCGATACCATAGCATCCTGTGGTGAAGATCACATGGCATCGCCACATTGCCAAGGCTGATAATTTTAGATAAAACAGTTAAAAGAGATCACCCCCATAACTGTGTGGCATTGCGGTCCAAAATATTTATAGAAAGAGAACAAGAGACGGGCCTGTTCTCAGTTTAACAATTGAGCCTCCCTTTAAATGAATGACCGGCAATAAAGAATGCAGCTTGGCGGAAAGGGATAAGCTAAATGAGGGCATCCGCTGTTTAAAATAGCCCTGTTTACAAGCGTACTGTAATCCAGGGGGATTTCTCCATGCAGTAAAAAAGAAGTAACTTATCATGCATCCCTTGCAGGGTAAAATTATTTGATATTTCAGCTTTTGTCCATCTTTTGAGAGTTTATTATGCCTGTTTGGAAAATCTCTGTATCAAAGTAGACAGGGTCTCGTTCTTGGCTTATTTCTCTTTTGTCTATTTGTTGTGCCTTCTTTCAAGTTAAATTGTGTATTTTGTGCGTTTTTCTGTTTAATTTATCATTGAGTATTGTTTTGAGGATGTTGAGATGGATGTGTGGAGTAGCACAGCTTGGTATAATCAGGAATGTGAGAATCTGAGGTACCGTTAAAGTTGGAATAATCTCAAAAGACAGCATAAGAAAGATGGTTAAAGTGGTACGGACAAGTCAAGAGGAGAGAGGACAACCGTGTGGGGAGAAGAAGCACAGAGATGGAGGAGAAGAAGTGAACAAAGAGTAAAGCGGATGGAATGTGTGAAGGAAATCTAAGGGAGAAAAGGGCAGAATGGAAGAGGCTGGTCCAATTTAGTGACCACACATGACAGAGGGAGAAACTTTAGAAGAAGAAAAAGATTCTTTATTGATTATTTCATGTTTCTATTTTGTTGTTATCCTTTCTCCTTTCTGTATATTGAACCTGAGTACACGGGGCCACCCGATGTTACGGCTCGTGAAACCTTTTCTATTTAAGAGCACAGAAGACCAAATGATTACTGTGAACTGCAGACACAAACATGGTGAATAAGGAGTGTTAGGTGACCAAAAGGCTTAACTGGCCAGGCCAGGCCTCTTTTGTCTACCTGGAAAAGGCCTCACCCCAATGGGGCTTAATCCCAGCACCAATGGCTTGCTTCATGCTCTAACAGCACAAAAGGAATTTTAGCCTCAAAAACAAACTTAAAAATCTCAAAAATATAACAGAAAGCCCCATAAGTAGGTGGGTAACCGTAAATCTTGGCTTAAGAACATACGAATTTTGACAAACGAGAGGAGACCATTCAGTCCACTGAGTCTGTTTGTTTAGTAAAGAGCTAAGCTGTTCCAATATCTCATCCAGATTCTTCTCAAAGGTTGTCAAGGTTTCTTCTTCAACTCAATGTCTCAGTAGTTTGTTCTTTGTGTAAAGAAGTGCTTCCTGATTTCAGTCCTAAATGCACTTCCCCTTAATTTCCACTGAAGTTCTCAAGTACGGGATTCACCCTTAAGCAGTAAGAATGTTGCTGGATCTACTTTATCAATGCCTTGAAGTACTGGATTAAGTCACCAAGAAGTCTCCTCTGCTCGAGACTAAACAGGTTTAATTCTTGGAGTCTGTCACAGCAGGACATGTCCTCAAGCTCTGAGATGCACTTGGTTGCTCTCCTCTGGACAACTTCAAGTGCTGCTATGTCTTTCTTTTAGTGTGGTGACCACAACTACACACAATACTTCAGATGTGGTCTTACTAGTATACTTTGAGCATAATGTCCCTTGACTTAAATCTGACAGTTTTTATGATATAACGTAACATATTATTTTCTATTTTAGTCGCTTCTACCCCCGCTTAGGTGATGCAAACATTGTGTTAACACAGAGTTTCTCAACCTTTAAGTATTTGCGACCCAAGTTTTCATAACAGTTTTAATCGCGCGCCCCCCTAACATTTTTTTGAAATGTAGATGCATATTTTATTATACCTACTTAACTTTTATCGACATTTATCTAACTCTATATTTATTTTTCTAGTATCAGAATGTAGTTTAAGTTAATTTGTTTTGGTTTCAACAGATTTTTTTTCATATTTTTGATTCTTGTTTTCTTTTTTTCACATCTTTGCGCCCCCCCTTTTTGTTTTTTTGCAGCCCCCCTAGGGGGGCCCGCCCCACAGGTTGAGAACCACTGTGTTAACATAAACCCCTAAATCATTTTCACAGGTAGCTTCCTGTAGGACAGTGTCTTCCAATTTGTATTTATCATCGACTAGCTTTCCCCCGTGGCTCCACCCAATTAGTAGTGAAACAGCACAAACCTTAAAAATCAATAAACAAACAGGTATCGTTAGTTATGCTGAGGCAAGGTACGCTCTAACACGTGTCGCGAGAGGTAGACTGACTGGAATGGAGGCTGGCGAGGGAGTGAGGAGGGCCCATCCTTGTTCTCCACTCCTGACCTCATGCTTCCCCGTTCCCACGGCCCGCAGCCTTTGTCTTGGATTAGCACAAATAAAGCAAACTGTGATACTTAGCGTGATGAGAAAAATCGCAAAATCAACCAGAATGTTCAAGAAAATGATAGAAAAAAACCCAATCTAAATCTGTTAAGTAGTTCTCTCATGAAAAGCAGGCAGACAGAAAGACAGATGTTACATTTTATATATAGAGAGATGTTCCTTTTCCAAAGTATATCACTTTGCATTTTTCTACATTAAGGTTCATATTCCAAGTGTTCACCCAGGCCTGAAGGTTGTCCAGGTCTTTATGAATTCTTTTTGCTGCCTTCTCAGTGTCTGTCATCCCTCCAATTTTAGTGTCACCTGTGAATTTGACAAGTTTACTAACTATACCAGAATCAATGTTATTAATGGACATCAGAAAAAGTAACAGTCTCACAGTGACTAGGCCTTAATTTCTGTTTTGATGCGGAGCCTCAAACGTAACAAAATAGGCGTTAGGCTTCCTGAAAGTACAGCAAAGACAGGTTAGTCTGCCCAAGGACGTTTACCCCAGATCCAGCTAGCATCAGAACTGCTAGCAGTAGGCTTCTGGACTAGCAGGACCCAAACATGGGAAGCTTACAAAATACTAAGAAATGTCCCATAAAGTCTCGGAATATATCAGATACAACAACATTTATTTATATAGCACATTTTTGTACAAATGTAGCTCAAAGTGCTTTACATGATGAAGAAATGAGAAATAAAAGACAAAGTAAGAACTAGAATAAGACAACACTAATTAGCATAGAATAAAAGTCAGGTGTGGCCAGGGAGGACAGAAAAAACAAAAAAAAAAAAACTCCAGACGGCTGGAGAGAAAAAATAAAATCTGCAGGGGTTCCAGGCCATGAGACCACCTAGCCCCCTCTGGGCAGATGTCCCACAAGAGAGAGGTTGACAATAAATCCCAGTTTGTAGACAGAATTGCAAATAAAGAATCTTTATGAATTAGGGTCTATTAACAAAAAATAGAAAAACACAAGGAAAAGCTCAAAAGAGCAAAAATAGAACAAAGGAGTTGCCTAAAAGGCAATCCCATTGTAATCAAGTCCACAAATTACAATTGCAATCCTTAAAGCAGAAGCAAAAAAGCCAACGGGAACTGACACAATGGTTTCCTGATCGGAGCTCACTCTGCTCTGGCCTTGAGTAGTCCGTGGGAGGGCTCAGAGGTGATGAGGTCAGTGTGACCCCGCCTCCTGGAGCTCCACCCATAGAATACAAGGAATTTTAAAGAACAGTACATACTAACAGTCATAATAGAAAATACATAAAAATAGAACCCTCAAATACAACAATGAAACATGTTTAGACTGAAACATAGCACTTTTCTGTGCATTTTACACATTTTAACGTGTTTACTAATTTGAGAATTTGCTTCTGTCCCGGTTTCCTCAGACACCTTAAAGTCATGCATTTTAGATACACGGATGATGTTTAATTGCCAGCATTTCTGAGTCTGGGAGTGTCCCAATCAGAACAGGCCTGCCTTGAACCTGGTGCTGCTAGACTATGTTTTGACCAAAATACAGTAAAATCTTGGATTGTGAGTACAGTAATCCCTCGCTACTTCGCGGTTCACTTTTCGCGGATTCACGACGTTGCGGGTTTTTAAATATCGTAGTAGTATTTCCTAGTCTAAGAACAACAAAACAAGTTCGGTGACTAAGTGCGTTGTAACACGGGCTATGATTGGTACATGGGAGGGAGACGACAAATCACAGCTTCCCGCTTTCTAATCGGGCCCGTGATTGGTGCTTTGACTGATGCACAGATCCCACAACATCTCCCCTTGTCTCTGTCACGGCCATTTCGCTTCAGGCTTTCTTTTGTGGTTTCTTTGTGTTGAACTTCGCTTCAATTTTCACCCCCTGCAATGGCTCCCAAACGTGCTCCTTCTTCCAAGGCTGGTGCTGAGCCGTCTGAAGAGACGTAAAATACAGTCATCGGCTGCGCAGTAAAAGTCATCATCACCTTCATCGTCATCATTTTTACTGCACAGCATATTCGTCACCATCATCGCGTCATATATAGCTACGTGTACTTTGCTATATAGTAACTGTAAACTTATCTACCGATTTCATATTGCTTAACAGTTGTCCCTGTTATTAATAGAGTAAAGGGTGGGTTGCAAACAGTACAGGGAGGGTTTAAAAACGTCCAAATACATGTTAAATAATTAAATAAATATGGTGTCCCTACTTTGCAGAAATTCAGTTATTGCGGCCGGCCTTGGAACCTATCTCCCGCGATAAACGAGGGATTACTGTAACTTAGTTTGCAAGCGTTTTGCAAGATGAGCTAAATTTTTAATAAATTTTAACTTGATAAACGAGCGAGGTCTTGCAATATGAGTAGTCCATATACGTTTTGTTGGTCGAGCGTTACGTGATCACAAGTGAGTCGATGGTTCTTCTCTCTCTCTCTCTCTCTCTCTCTCTCACCGGGGGATTCTGGGTAATCATCTCCCATGCTCAGTTTCAGTTGGCATGCATCACTCATATAGTCAACATCTGTACGAGTGTATGTTTACTATAGCATTATGACCACAAGTGTGTGCTGTAACGTGTGAGTCCCTGTCATGCACCCCAAAAAATGAGGCTGAGTCTCAGTACTTTAGCAAAACCAGCTTTATTCAGCTTGAAACAGGAACAGCGCAGTTATTTACTGTAGCGGGATCTACTATTCTCCTATACAGAGACACAGCAATCCGACAGGGTTATGACCAGGTTAGTGGCCAAATAACAACTGTTCCCTTGAATTTATAATGTTCCTTGCATCACCCGTCAACTAAGCACCTGCAATCTTTTCGAATTCGCTTTTATGGCAAACTGCTACAGCGCTGGGAGCCTGCCGTTGCTTCGGGACACTCTTACGCGTGTCGTCCTGTTTGGGGGCAATCCCAAAAGAGTTTAGAATTCTTACAGTGCATACAGCAGCGGTTCACAAACTGTGGGGTGCACCCCCCCTGGGGGGCTGCTTTTATAGTCACATATTTTCAATTCAGAAAGTTAGAGACGTGTCGGTATCTGTCGCAAACATTTGTGTAACAGTAGATCAGGTGATAATGCGGCGCGACTGCACCACATTGGCAGCATAGCCAATATTGCCAAACTAAGTTAAATTATTTACTGCGTATTGGGTTATTTTCATGATACAACTAACAGCGGTATAATATTTGTCGGACGAAAATACGTTCATCTCGTGCAGATTGACTTCATCGGTGTCCTCATTTACAAAATTTTTAAACATTAAAACATATTTAATCGTTTCTTTATATAAAAAAATAATTAAATAAGAATAAATAATTTATTCTTTGTTTTTGGGATTAGAATTACTACCAAAAACCACACAAGGCATTTTAACAGTTATTAAAGCACTTTAAAAAAATAAATGGCAAATATTTCATCGAAGTTAGCCAAACACATGCAAATCTTATGGAAGTAAAATGATAGGATGCCACGACACCGCACGAGTATCATACCTTTGTTAGTTGTATCATGGGTTATTCTCATCTATCTTATATTATGCAGGGGGCGCAGAATTATTCCAGGTAGAAAAGGGGGGGCGCGAAATACGAAAGTTTGAGAACCGCTGGCGTAAAGCATTTTTTTAATTTTGTGTCCAAGTGTAGTGACTCTTCAGGCAAAAACAACTGTCATTGGATATGTTCCTTGTTAAAGTCGAAAAATGGAAGAAGATTCCAGTGAGCCAACAGATAGCAGGGATTCCGTAGTTAGAGTGAAAGTCATCCAACACAATAGCTCTCCTCCTCCTCTTCCTCCTCCTCTCTCTTGTCTCCCTCACACCAGCCACGATTCTTTTCAAAGGTAAAGTGCAGGTTAATTTGTTTTACATATTTTAATTTATATTTTGTGTTAATCATTTTTATATGAATATTTTTGAGTTGTAGAACGAATCATCTGAGTTTCCATTATTTCTTATGGGGAAATTTGCTTTGATATATGAGTGCTTTGGATTACAAGCATGTTTCCAGAATGAATTATGCTCGCAAACCGAGGCACCACTGTAATTAAAAAATAATTAATTCCTTTAATCAAAGAAATCCACAAGCCAAAAATTACTGCATGAGCTGCAGGGAGGGGTTGCATACCCTAGAAATGATCCACAGTTCTGGTCATTGGGAAAATATGAAAAATCTGTAAGTGAAATTATCAGGTCTGAGTGTAAATGTTCAGCTAAAATGTCCCTTAGGAACACAAGGATGATTTAAGACCTTGAATGAAATAACATTTGTAAATTATTAAACAAAGCTACATCTATTGGGGGGTTTGAAAAGGAATCCAATTCAGGCATGGAACCTTAGATGGAGGTGTAGTGATACGGAAATGCTCAACCACACTTCAACACCTCCATACCTCTTCCGTTGAGTGTTGGACCCTTTTCACCAAATTTCTGCTTCCGTTTTGTCAAGCTTCACAATTGTTTCCATAGAATGTAGAGATGTCAATGGCCCAGTCTATTATTCAAGAACGTTCTTCACTGGGATACTGGAGTCATTTATATCAATAATGGATGGATGAATTGAGTTTTGCACTGTTGCTATGCTTTCTTTGACAATTTTGTTGTCTGCTCTGTCCATCCACAACTTTACCTTTTTTTCTTTTGCTCACATTTCCATATAACATATAACAGTACCTGATAAACCATCCCAAGGTGCAGTGTTTGTCTCCTTCTCTCTCAGCTTGAGTCCAAACCATTTACAAAAGCATGACACCCTGCTGCCATTACACTCCCAAGTAGGTCTTCTGTTCATCACATGAACAGCTACATGAACACAAAACAGTTCTGTATCATTCATCATGTAGAAAGAGCAGAAGCTGACCAGAAAATTTAGAAAATTTGAAAATGGGTGTAAATATCTATCAATTGTGTGGAAATAAAATAGAATGTTTTTGGGAAAGAAATTGTTTAAAGTCTGAAATGGTCTTCTAGACACCCCCTTGTGGCAGGTTAGCTTCGTTCTACCTCTTCATCTATCCATTTTGAACAGGTGAATGTATACAGAGTGAGTCCCAAAAAGTGCTGGGGTACAAGATGTGTCACCCCTTTTCAGTTCCAAACAATTTTTAAATCAAAATAGGCCCACAAGGGGCACATAACAGAAATACGAATCACACAGTTTTCTTGGCTTCCTGAGGTTAGTGGGTCTGTCAAGGGGACCTCCATTCTTTGACAAGTCGGGGTCTTAATGATACACGGACATCTGGAGGCGTCAGATTTTTAAAGCCCTTTGGCCGGAAGGGGCACAGTCAGTTGTCCATAAGGGGCATCTTCATGCCGCTGCAGAGGAGTGAAAAAACAAGACTCTTAGCAACAGCGACCCCTCTTGCCCTGGTGGGGTATTGCATGCCTGTGATGAGCCCGGAAGGTGTTCCTCTGTACATACGTGACACCATCAATTATTAGTATTATTACCCATCTTAACACTGAATTCTTCTCAATTAAGAAAATATGTTTAGTCCTTCATGAAGTAAATAGCATCCTCCCCAATCTGAACTTCTGGGTGAACACTGCCCGCTACGCCACCAGATCACACTGTTTCAGAAATATCTTTAGCACATAAATGAGTTAAAACTAAACTGACATTTTATTTATAGGTTTCTGTTCCTGGATTGCACAAAGTACAAATCTTTCCTGCTTGGCTGTGCGATTGATTTCCTGAACACAGAGTACTGTCCACCAACTGTGCTCCTCACCTTACTCCCAGTACTGCCGTGATAATTACAGGTTCCCAGTGACCCTAAACTGGGCCGATTAAATTTACCCCTCAAGCACATGCAAGATTAAATGAACATGAGTACAACAAATGTTCAGATGTCACTTTATTATACGCTATGCACGGCGACCCCTTCCTCACCAGCTGTTGCTACATAACTGGTTGACGCACCTGCATCATGTTGCACCGACAGTAGCAGGAAATATCTTTAACAAAATGATGCTTTTTTCCCCATATTATTACTTACATGCTTATCAACACATGCGTGTAATACTGGAATTTTTTAGGATGCTACCCTCTTTGTCATCTTTACTCCATTTGCTGTAGAATGGGGGGTGAACTGGATATGTGCCTTGTAAGAACAAGTATGAAGTGTTGGGGCAACCCGTAGGCAAACCCCAGTGTATTATCATAGTATTTCCCTCTACTTACCCTTTACCTGCATGTTCTCCCCGTGTCTGCGTGGGTTTCCTCCGGGTACTCCGGTTTCCTCCCACAATCCAAAGTCATGCAGGTTAGGTGCACTGGTGATTCTAAATTGTCCCTAGTGTGTGGGTGTGTGTGTGGTGTGTGGTGGGCTGCCGTCCTGCCTGGGGTTTGTTTCCTGCCTTGCGCCCTGTGCTGGATGGGATTGGCTCCAGCAGACCCCCGTGTCTCTGTAGTTAGGATATAGCGGGTTGGATAATGGATGGATACCCTTTACCTACATTCTCAAGGGTAAGTGTACGTACTCATCAAGTTCATTATCAGGTTGGTCTTCTATTTCATTTTAAGATTAACACACACACATAGCTATACGCATACACACAGAACTCCACAGTGCCCTATGAATGACAAACACACAGCTGGTTAATCTCTGGCACTTTAAACCACACAAGTGCTTTAGGAATAACACATCCTGTCACTCTCTCAGCACTTCAAGGGACTTACTTATTATCGGCACGAACAACATACAATGTTTTAATGATATCTCAGACCCAAATATTACTTTTGGTCTACAAGAATACATTTAAACATACAAAGGCTCAGCATCCTTGACTACAGGCCATTTATCAGCCAAGAATGCCTTACTTTAGGCACTGTTCCCTGCTATTGAGTGGAGCTCTCACCCTCAGCCTTAATAAACCTCGCAGCACAGAGCATATGGCAAACCTCTGGCTGCACCAGGTGCTCAAAGAAATCTAACTTATTACTTTAGTCACTCTATAGACATTAAAACAAAGCAAAGAAAGTTAAAAGCAGCATGGTATTTATTACAGGAATAATAATAATACCACTGGGACAAAGAATAATAGAAAATAGGACTGATAGAAAAGTCTGGATATATATACTCTTGAATAAAAGCTTACAAAAAAAGTAGAGATGACAAGGATGAATGTCCCAGGAAAGCATTTGATTTAGCAATCAATGTTTATGAAAATGCTGACGATCGGATGAAAACTGGTCATACGTGTCTTTGTTTTCTTTTCTGACGTTGCTCTTCCATCGTTGTTGTTTCTCTTCTGACATTGCTTTCAAATGAGGTGTATTTTTTTATAAAATTTCATGCCTTGTTTCACAACACAATTGTTTCATGCACCTGATTGACTGGCTGTCAATATGATGGATGAATTTTGCTCAAACTCTTTAATCTATCTTTTCTCAGATAATAAAGTTTTTTGATGTTGCCTAAAACATTGGCATGTCCTCCTTTCCCAGGCTGTAAACCAAATTGTTGTCCTAAATGTCCATCATAAAGTAATCAATAGCCTGATGTATCAGCTCAGTCTTCCTTTCACAGGCTGTAAAACCAATTTAGCACTATGCAGTGAACAACTGTTATAAAAGTGAGGTGTAAGAGAAGAGGATATGCCTTTATTATAATGCCTATACAAGTGTCCTGCATTCATCTTGTTGGGATTGAGCAAAATATAATAATAAAAATATAGAGAATAATTTGTAGATTTTATCCACCATAACACCCAAGTAACTGAAATTGCACAATGAAAGACAAAGCAATGAATAAGCGTTACAGGTGCGTCTTTTCAGATGGGAATCTGGTTCTGATGGTCTAAGATGGCGGTGGTTCTGGTTATGACTGTCCGTAGCAGGATGAGGCCAGTCCAAGTGGATGGGCGGCGTTGGAAAATGGCCATCAGTCTTCTGGAAATGATAAGGTGTTATTACACCCCCAGAGATTACCATCGCCCTTCAACTGTCCCTTACTTACGCATATGCGTGACAATGTTCATGACACTGATGGCACACGTTCTTCAGTACTGTGATTGGAAAGTCCTAAAACACAACAATCACTTCAGAACACAATAACAACCTACTAAATAAAAATGATGTCAATCATATTTTCCTTGCAAAATTCTTCTTTAAAAATGCTTAAGAAACACTGGAAAAACATTCACAAACCTCCTGAGAAATGTCCCAGAAAAGCTTTAAAAACACTTCCAAAGTGATATTAAAACACTTGAAAAATACCAAACGAATGCTGGAAATTTACAGCGTTCAACTGTGAATGGACCCTTCAATGTGTGAGGCAGCAGCACCACTTTCTGTGCCACCCTGCTGTTAAGCTACTCAGTCTAGTTATGGTCTCAGAAGCCCACGCCTGACAAAGTGATAACAGTTGCAGGGCCAGTGGTTCCAGCTATTCCTTATGTTTACTAAACCTGAAATCCATTTAAACGCCTTGTTTTTGCTCTCACTTTCCTCCATCTTGTTTTGAAGTCTGTAACTTGTGCTTCTTTTTTAATGAACTGTTACAACAGGACAAGAATCTGACAGAAAGGAAAACCATGAGATCGACATCAGCCTTATTAATGGTGAGCTCATTTCTGGTTCCTGCTTTCTGGGGAATCTCTCAAAAATAATAAGTGAAGGTAGTGTAGCATTAGAGTGGCATGGCGACTCACTGGCTGGTGTTTTGGGTCTTCAGTTTCAAGTGTCCATTCCTATGGTGTCCTCCTGGTGTTCTGTTTTTTTTTTTTCCTCTTGGGACTCTTTGGTTTAATTCTAATCTCAAACAATATGCTGGCAGGTTTGGGGTCACAGTGTGAGTGTGTCAATCATGTGACAAAGAAGACTTTCGTACCCTACACAATTCTGTCTTTGTCCGCATATCCATGTAAAGGGTGGCACAGGAAAGCACAAATAGTAGCCCTGTCACTGTTTCAGTATCACTAAGCTGTTTATTTGTAAAATAACAGAATAACAAATTGTGCTGTATCTTACACTTGAAAACGCCTGTTACCCTGTGCTATACATGGTCTCCACTAGCAGTGACACAAAGTTCCACCTTTTATGAGGAACTCTTTCCATTGTAATAAGAATGAGGCTCCAGACATCATAAAGGTTTGGGGCAGCCACCCGTATATTATTTCCCAGCTGCAAAAAGTTTTTAGATATTTGAAAAGAGATATTCACAAGACTGAGTCCAAAACAGAACTGATCATTCAGAGGTAAGATGGCGGTTTTAAGGGCTTGGGAAGGAAATTATGTCATCTAGTCTGGAACCGGAAGTGACGTCATCAGAGGTGCCGGAGCTGGAAGTGACGTCATCAGAGGCGCCGGAACCTGGTGACATTTCCTGGAAATGGTCTGCAAGAAACTGAGAGAGACAGTCAGCACACCCTGCCACCCCTTGGTCTGGTGTAGTATTACAGTTCCCCAGGCCCTTTAGCCGTCTACTAAACGCATGTGTGTGACACCTTGTAAGTCACAAGGTTACAATACAATACAATGCAATTTATTTTTGTATAACCCAAAATCACAGAAAGAAGTGTCACAAGGAGCTTTAACAGGCCTTGCCTTTTGACAGCCCCCCAGCCTTGATTCTGTAAGAAGACAAGGAAAACCTCCTAAGAAAAATCTTTGTAGGGAAAAATGGAAGAAACCTTGGGAAAGGCAGTTCAAAAAGAGCCCCCTTTCCAGGTATGTTGGGCATGCAGTGGGTGTCAAAAAAAGGGGGTCAATACACAGAACAGAACACAATCATCAATGCAATAGAAATATATTACAAGTACAGAGCAGGATTTAACAGTAGATGATATCACGTAATAGGAGTCCTGGAGACCTCGGCCATCAAGCTGCCTCCCCCTGTTGGCCATTCCACAGCTGAGTAAGTGCTGGGCCAGCCAATCTGTTGAAAGAACCCCTCTACCTGATGATTCCTGTGATCCTCCATCAGAGGTGATTTTACCTTAGGCAGGCAAAACAAATTGGCAGGTGAGCAGTGGCACCAAATTGCCACATTTGAGTACCGAGAAGAGAAACAGAATAAGTGAGGGTTAGTAACAAATTACATTTATCATATTTCTTATGTTTTAGTGCTAATGACTAACAGAGATGCAGTCTGTACAGTTAATCAGCAGGTCTAGTCAGGGTGTACTAAACTGAAGTAATGAGTCTTCAGTCGGGATTTGAAAGCTCAGACCGAAGGGGCATCTCTTATAGTAGCAAGCAGACCACTCCACAGTTTAGGGGCCCTGTAACTAAAAGCTCAACTTCCCACTGTTATTTTATTAATCCTTGGAATCCTAAGCAGACCAGCATTGTGAGATCTTAATGTATGTTCAGGTTTGTAAGTCATGATAAGTTCAGACAAGTAAGCCTGACCTCAGCCATTTAAAGCTTTATATGTTAAAAGGAGGATTTTGAAATCTGCCCTAAACTTAAGCCAGTGCCAGTGTAAGGATTTGAGAACTGGACTTATGTGTTCATATTTTCTTGTTCTTGTAATAATTCTTGCAGTAGCAATGTTGGTGAAAGCCTCAGGGGTGCAGGTGTGAGGGTTTATTGTTTTTTGTGCATTCCTAATAGAACTCAAGCTACGCCATTTTTCACCAATTGTGTGAATTGTACGTTTTGCAGGAGCAGTCACAATAGAATATTGTTCCAAGGTTTCCTAACGTGATGGGGGATTTATAAAAATACAACTAGACGCCATAATTGTACTCCAGAGAATAAGACATGCCTTCTCTCTAGCAAGCACACAAATAACAAAATGAACTGCAAAATGCTGTGCACAGGGAATTCCTGTTAGCTACACCTCTGTAATGAGAGTTGGGATGCTTTTGGTGCAGCAGATACTCTGTCTATAGAAAGTAAATGCAGGGGTACATCAAAGAGAAAAGACAACTTGAAAATTACACAGTAACCACAATGGATAGAAGCGGAGGCAATGCAACACATTTACGATGGCTTATGGGTAGTTTGGACATGCACAGCACAGAACTCTGCTGTTTGTCCGCTTAAACATTGAGGCGCCATTGCAGGACTGCAGCATTGTTGCTTTAGTGAGATAGCTTTGGGCAAAGGGAGTGAACCCTGCTGAAATTCAACAAAGGATGTTGGATCAGTACAGAAGTGAAAAAGCACAACTCAACGGAAAAAGTTAGGAATGGGTAAAAAGGTTTAACGTGAGAAGAACAAACGTAACCGACAAAGCTCAATCTGGTTGACCATCAACATAATGCACACAAGCCCACAATGACATGGTGTCACGACTTTAATTAGAAAAGACCTATGAATTATGTTGACCACTGTGGTTGTGCATTTGGATATCAGCTATGGGACCTGCACGTGTCAAAGTGCATGATGACTTGGGGTACCGTAATGTTGGCTCAAGATGGGTACCCTAACAGCTTACTGACCTTCACAAGCCAACATCCTTCAGTGAATCTCAGCAGGTTTCAATCCTTCTAAACAAATCTCATCATGGCAATAATGGTGCAATCCCACAGAGGAGCGTCCATGTTCATTTGATCTTGGCTTCAACTAAACTAACAGCAAAGCGCTGCGCTAATACTCTGTGAGCATGTGTTTGAACTACCCATAATCCATGCCACAAACTCGAACAAGAGCCATAGCAAGGTTTGGGGCAGCCACTTGTATATTGTTTTCCTGGCTGAAAAATTAAGTGATAAGACTGAGAACTGTGGGGATAGGGGAAAGGTGGAGGCTTTTAAAGGTCAGTATAAGAATTGACATCAAAGGGGCCGGGATCAGAAGGGTCTTCAACCATAGGTTCAGACCCGGAAGTGACGTCAACAGGGCCAGGTGGAATTTCCTGTGAATAATCTGCAGAAAAGCGAGAAAAAGAATCCGTGCACTCTGGAACATCCCAGTCTGATTCGGAATTGCCCTCACTCAAGCCCTTTAGCTGCCACCCATGCACACGTGTGTGACATCCATCACAAGCATGTATTGCATCAGCCTTTATCCATTGTTCAAATTGCCTTGACGTTTTGATGAGCCCCCTTTTAAAGAAGAGAATCAACACTGAAACATCAGTTTGGGACACATTGGTGACCGTGAATAACATAAAGCAATTGGAATTAATTGATCTTTTTTGCGAAGACCGAACTCACTTCTTTCCAGACACAAGTCCAACAAAGAACTGACAGAAAATGACCAAACCTTCAGTCATATGGAGAGGGGCGGGTCCAGGACAATAGAAGTGATGTCAGTGGTGGAGTGGCCGTCAATCTTCCAGTCTGCAGAGGGAAGAAGAGAAAAAGCATTAGAACACAGCGCCAACCTCTGGTTTGGCAGGTAACTACTAGGCCCATGCACATGACACCACATATATGCACACCGTATGTGTCTGTGCGTATCCAAGTCAGTGACTCCCACAACCAACACTTCACTTGGGGAAAGAGGTGACAAAAACACAAAGATACCAGCACTGATGACTTCATTAAATGAAACACATGAAGGAGGGATGATCAGAGAGAGTACATATTGTAAATATATAAAATGAAACAGAAAGGAAAAGAAGCAATGGCTGCCTCACATGGGTCTTTGCTCTTCCTATAAGCAGGGGTGGCTTGTCCACTTGTCCACCATTAAAGCTTACCTTCTATTTTCTTCTACTCTCTATCTTTCCTCAAGGTGGACAAAGCTGATTTAAAGTAATAAAAATGTAAACGTTTAATTCAAACATATAAAAGGTGGACCACTGT
Source organism: Polypterus bichir lapradei (assembly GCA_026402145.1). NCBI lineage: Eukaryota > Metazoa > Chordata > Cladistia > Polypteriformes > Polypteridae > Polypterus > Polypterus bichir. The sequence continues at coordinate 1,465,704 of JANRMT010062856.1, forward strand.
GAAACAGCCCCCACCCTGACAGTGCTTTGTGCCTCTTTTAGCTTCTTATTAAGGCTTTCACTCAATGCCTCTTAACACAATGGCTCCCACCTGTCGGAAATGACTGAGAAACATAATCCTTTTGTCATCATTTCTTCCCACTGATACCAAAGGCAGCCAAGAGGGGAAAGAAAACACCAGCACTGTTATGGAAGCCAAAACAAAAAAAATAGGAACAGAAAATTCAAAGCATTCATCAAAAGTCATGCCATTGTGCCCTCATGAATCAGTGTCTGGTACTTTTAAGGATACAAGTGGCTCACCACATATAAAGGGAAATTCCACTGCTTCCATTTATTGCTGTCACGACGGGCAATGAGTCAATATATGAGCCTGAAACTACAAAGAAGACCCTCATGACTAACTTCATGAAAGCTGCCAGTGAATTTACTGCGTATTAAAAGAGTCTGTTTAATTAGTAAGATGAGCTGTGCCGGGAAACATGAAAGGCGCCATTCAATGTAAAATGGATTGGTAGACACACGATGAAGATCATTTTAATAACTTTTGAAAATCCCATAGTTCTTAAAACTACAATTGTATTTGAAATGTTTTTATTTATTATTGTTTATTTATTATTTACTAGCTATCCCCCACAGCTCTGTCCGCATAGTAGTGAAACAGGACAAACTTTAACAATTTACAAACCGGTATCGCTAACTAAGAGGAGGCAAGGTACGCTCCAAAATGTGGCCAGAAGCAGAGTGACTCGAACAGAGGATGGCGCATGAGTGAGGAGGGCCCTGCCCGGCTCCCCACTCCTGACGTCACATAGCCTCTATCTTGGATTAGCGCGAATAAATCACTCCTGCACGCGTGCACACCAGGGATCGCTGTTGCCCGTTAGACCCAACAGACATACACTGACACAGGGTAAAAGCACCAAGAAGTATTCTTTTTATTCTTTTTTTCCCTGTGTAGTGCCTCCAAAGTACCCCAGCCACAGCCAACAGGCAATATAATAATAAATAAATACAATACTTTTCTCCACTACACCTCCCAGCAAGCTCCGTCACACTCCACCCAACTCCGGCTCGCTTGCTGGGTTTCCATTAGTCCCTTTATATAGTCCTGGACCCGGAAGTGCTTCTGTTCTTCCTCCCACGTGACTTGCCAGCACTTCCGGGTCAGGTCAGGTTTTCAATCAGGCCGGAAGTACTTCGGGGCTTCCGTTGTCATAGATCATTATTACTTCCAGGCTAGGCGAGAATTTGCTTTCCCACAGCGTCCCTTGGTGGCACCCATGGTACCCAGCGGGGCTTTGCTGCCGAACTCCAAGTTCCATAGTGCCCTGTGGGCATCCAGGGCACTGCTGCAGTCCAGGGAAGCTGCTATCTATCGTCTTGGGGGAGGCAGTGTCCTTGATAAACTGCCTTCCCCCACCCTTCAATTCCTGGGGCGTCCTGGCTGGAATAAACTGCCAGTCGTCCCTTACAATGCAAATTATGATACTTAGCGTGAGGAGAGAAGTTGCAAAATCAATCAGAATTTTCAAGCAAATTATAGAAAAAAACCCGTTAAGTAGTGTCACAAACTCAACAAAGAGCCTTAGCAAGGTTTGGGGCAGCCACACATATATTATTTCCTGGCTGCAAAATTGAATAAAGTGATGTACTGAAATGTACAGATCAGAGTTCAGAACAGAACTGAGGGGACAGAGGAAAGGTGGCAGCTTTTATAGGCCAGTACAGGAAGTGACCTCAAAGGGGCCAGAACCGGAAGGGTCTTCATCCATAGGCTCGGGCCCAGAAGTGACATCAGAGGGGCCAGAACCGGAAGGGTCTTCATCCAACTGCTCGGTCCCAGAAGTGATGTCAAAGGGGTTGGAACCAGAACTGACGTCATCAGGACCAGGCAGAATTTCCCATGAAAGGTCTGCAGTAAAGTGAGAAAAAGAGTCAGTGCACTCTACCATCTCCTGGTCTGGTTTGGAGTTACTGCCATTCAAGCCCTTTAGCTGCCTCCCATGCTCACGTGTGTGACAGTAGTTCTCTCATGAAAAGCGGACAGACACACTGACAGACAGACATTGGATTTTATATATAGAGAGACTATCGTGCCAGTATGCTCACTGCACATTAGCTATCAGGTGGTCAAGGGGTGAAAGAGAGACAGCCAGTTAGAGACAGAGGATGAGAAAGGGGCCAGAATCTATGAGGCCTTTATGGGTGATTTACCCAAGACTTCAGGATACACCCAAAGATGCCACAGAGAGTCAGGACCTCAGTTTTACATCTCATCTGAAGGATAGCACCATATCTACAGCACAGTGTCCCCGTCACTGCAGTGGAGCATTGGGATCCACACACTCACCACAGGGTAAGTGTCCCCTGCTGGCCTCAGCAACGCCTTTTCCGGCAGCAACCCAAGCTTTTCCTAGATGGTCTCCCCATCTGGGGCATATCCCAGTAGAACTGGGTAGAAGTTCAGAATTACTTTTGACATGTGTTGTGTCAATAAGCGGACGATTGAGGGTGCTGTTGCCCCATGAAACCCAACAGACAGATGCAGACACTGATTTAAAAGCTCCTAGAAGTATTTTTTTCTTCTTCAAAGTGCCCCAAAACACCTCCACCACCATACACAATAAATCAATATTCAATACAACAATTTATTTCCTCCTCTCCTCCCAGCAGCTCTGTCACACTCCCTCCCAACTCCGGCTCGGCTTGCTGGGTCTTCACCAGTTCTTTATATAGTTCTTGACCCAGAAGTGCTCCTGTCCTTCTGTCCATGTGATTCATTGGCACTTCCGGGTCAGATGGAGACTTGTATTTTTCTTCAGCACAGAAGTACTTCTGTTTTTCCGTCCCCGTGACTTGGGAGTGCTTCCGGGGTATACGGGAAACAAAAATCCCTATCGTCTCCCTGCAGCGTCACACGGTGGCCCCCATGGTACCAAGCAGGGTTGTGAAGTCAAACTCCATCTTCCATGATGCCCTGTGGGAATCTGGGGCACCAGGCCAGGCCATCTAGTGTCCTGGATGTATTGGCTGGGATGAGCTGCCGGCCGTCCATCGCAGCTGTTAGTACAGTATGTCCATCTGTGCATTAACATAAATAACGTAAGGACCAACACAGCCATGAAGATCCGGTCAAGAAAATTAGCTGCTATTTAGCCTAACATTAAAGATGACCGATTTAGCCGATTTTGTATGTTGGTGTCAGATGTGGCATCTCCTTATAGGCAATGAATCAATCCAATAGAGAAGAGAGAATGAGAGAGGTCCGACTTCTTCAAGCTAACAGAAAGGCCACAAATACTTCATAGGGTCTCCTTGCTTTAGTGCCCCACAGAAGTTGATCTCTGAGCAGACAACTTATAGGATTTTTGAAGAGAATAGGCTACAGCAGGAGAAGATCATGCCTTGCTCCGCTATTATCAGCTAAGATCGGGAAGATGAGCCTGTAGTGAAACTGCCAAAATGACACGTGTGAAAACTGAAAAACACGATAATTGGTTTGGGTAATCTCGATTTAGGTTGAAACATGCTGACCATGCTCTCATAATTGGGCCTAACATCACAAATCCATGGGTCTGGTCGTCCTTGTGTCAATGGTCCAAATTGTTGGTGGTGGCTTTTAGTAGTGTGGTGAATGTTTACTTGACACACATTAGGCCTCTTAATAGCAACTGAGTGGTTTTTGAATGATACTGCATACCAAACGGTGTGCCTGAGTTGAACTAAAAGAAAGTTGTGTAATTTGACATGTCCAGTAATTTCTAGTTGCATAAAGTGACTAGCAGGTGACTACATCAGCAACGTCAGTCGTCAAGACAATTCAAACTATCCAGTCATCAAATGTAATCATAGGTAAACATCTGTAGCAAAGGGATCAGGCGCCTGGATCACTAAACACACCAAAATTTTTGCTTTGAATCCACAATCTTGGACTGACTGAGGACGGTCGTCATTATTTGAGGCTTTGAGTTAAATAACCTGCCCAAGCCCCAATCTTAACCACAGTATGACCAGACAGCACCCTGGAGGTCTGCAGCTGGCACTCATTGGAGTCAACTCCACCTACTTGGAGCTCCAGGGTGGAGGCTCCGAGCGACAGAGATAATTACTTGTAAATAAACGCGTGTTAACTGATTAGAATGTATAACAACAACCACCACCACATCCTTCATTTTTACAACACATTTTCATACATGAAAGAAGCTCAAAGTTCTTTATAACAATAATGAAAGTAAAAATTAAAGAACAGTTTATAGAAAAATCATACGATTAAGCTTAATAACAAAACGTTAGGTCAGATGGCCAGAAGAAAATAAAAACCCCAGTTGGTGGGATGTTGAAGAAAATAAACCTGTGGGGGATCCAGTTACACAAGACTGCCATGACACCCCCCCACACACACACCTTGAGAATGCATCATCACTAACTCTAACTAATGGAGCTCTCTTCATTTTCCCAGCATCCCTAGTGGTGGCATACACATAATGACAAACACATTTGTTTTTTTTTCTGCTCTTTCTGTTGCAGGATTTATTAAACTAGGAAGGAGTGCAAAGCAGGGATTGATCCTGGTGAGGGCGCCATAATTCACTGGGCCAATTTAGAGACATCACTTAATATTAGCTTTATTTCAATATGGATTTGATAACAAGCATAACGTGTACTCTGTACACGGCTAATAATGGAGCAGCTCTAAACGCTGTGTCTCTGCACCTTCTGCTCGAACCCTGACAAACATTCATGTATGACGTGATAGAAAGAACTTGTATAACTAAAACAGTCAGCCACGGTTACAATAAAAAAGTACTTTATTGCTTTCCCTGCCTCTAAAACAAACGACGGTTAAACCAGTGATGTTCATGGCCATAAAACTGCATCTGCTGTAAAAAGCCTTTGAGATATAAAATATAGACGGAGGAGTAGCAGCTGCGATGGTTTCAATTGCACACCTGCTGCTTTCGAAAACATAAAAACAGAACCTGTGACTAGTGCCGGCAGGTGCTAAAACGGAAACGGCACACAAATGGATGGGGGGATTCATAATTACAGGAGCCATGTGTTTTTATAATCAGATTTCAGGTTCAGATGAACACTCAACGCGGACAGTGAAATAGGACACCGATCGAAACTGGAACTGAGGAGCAGCAGACTGTGTCACCAAGATACACAGGGCCTTGTCAAAGCATTCATCCTCCTGGGTGTTTGCCCTGCTTTGTCATATTACATCTGGAATTAAAATGGATTTTCATTTGGAATTTCTGTAATAGATATAACAATATAGTCCAAATGGTGGAAGTGGAATGAAAATAAAATACATTGTTTATCAGGGACATTCCAAAAGTTTCCTCACTTTTTTTTTAACTCTGTTTATTAAGAATTTCAATAACAAATTACATAATTTATCTACATGGTCACCTTCCTTTGCGATGCAATTTTCCCAGCGTCAATTTTCCCAGTATTGTTTGTGTCACAATAAAAACGAAATATTTTGCACCTTCATAGGGTGCCCAGGGTTTGTTTCCTGCCTTGCGCCCTGTGTTGGCTGAGATTGGCTCCAGCAGACCCCTGTGACCCTGTAGTTAGGATATTGCGGTTGGATAATAGATAGATAGATAGATAGATAGATAGATAGATAGATAGATAGATAGATAGATAGATAGATAGATAGATAGAAGGGCAGCATGGTGGTGCAGTGGGTAGCGCTGGTGCCTCGCAGTTAGGAGACCCAGGTTCACTTCCTGGGTCCTCCCTGTGTGGAGTTTGCATGTTCTCTGCGTGGGTTTCCTCCCACAGTCCAAAGACATACAGGTTAGGTGCATTGGTGAGTCTACATTGTGCTTGGTGTGTGGGTGTGTGCGCGTCCTGCCCAGGGTTTGCTTCCTGCCTAGAATTGGCTCCAGCAGACCCCCGTGACCCTGTAGTTCAGATATAGATAGATACCATATATACTCGCGGATAAGTTCTCCCACAGATAAGTCTGGGCTTGATTTTACCCTATAATTACCGGTATTTTATTATGTCGGTCATATAAGTCGAATGCAGAAAACTCACGCTATTGGTCCAAGAGATTATGATATGCTAACGCCCACCTGAAAGAGTAACCACGGAGCACACAGCCTTTTTTTTCTATGTATTGTGCCTACATGACCACACGGTGATACCCAAACTATTCCGAAGTGACATTTGCACTGTTTTGTGTTTTTTGTATCTCACACCCTCATACACCTTTATTGTAAGAGCATCCCTTATCTACGATGGAGCGTTTGATCCGAAGAAAATATGAAGCAGGTTTTAAATTAAAAGTCGTTGAAGTGGTGAAAGAAATTAGTAACTGCACTCCCGTAACAAAATTTGATGTGTCTGAAAAACTGATGCAAGATTGAAGGAGGCAAGAAGATGCAAAAAAATAAAATGAAATGTGTGTCGTGTGTATAAGTCGGGTTTTGATTTTATGGTCGATTTTTCAGGTTTCAAGACCCGACTTGTACACGAGTATGTACGGTAGATAGATGTAAAACTTTATCTGAGGGTTGGAAAATAATAATCAAACTCTTGTCATTTAATAACAGGCTTGTAGGTGGGAGTAAAATGGATGGGGTTGTGGTCAAATCTGCCATGTGATACCTCAGATTTTCTTGTAAAGGTATTTAACATTTTAGCAGATAGGCACTATGTAATAGAGTCTCGGTAGGACTACTTAGCACACAATGGCACAGAGGCTAAAGGTGGTCTATAATAACATGCCCTGGAGTGGGCAGGCAGCATTACTCAAATTGATCCCAGATTGGTCCCCTCATCCACTTTTCTGCCACTTCCTCCAGTGAATCCTGGGTCATTCCC